>JAKSZT010034297.1:3782856-3798300 GCA_026826555.1 Tolypeutes matacus | reverse complement strand
AAGAAAGAAAGAAAGAAAGAAAGAAAGAAAGAAAGAAAGAAGAAAGAAAGAAAGAAAGAAAGAAAGAAAGAAAGAAAGAAAGAAAGAAAGAAAGAAAGAAAGAAAGAAAGAAAGAAAGAAAGAAAGAAAGAAAGAAAGAAAAAAAGAAAGAAAGAAAGAAAGAAGAGATAAATACAATTGAATGCAATCCTTGATACTGGATAAGATCTAAGAATGGAGGAGAAAAGGTTCAAAAGGACATTACTGTAATATAGAACATAAGCTTTCTATCTTTTTTTTTTTTTTTTTTTTAAGATTTTATTTATTTATTCATTTATCCCCCCCTTGCTGCTTGTGCTCGCTGGGTCAGCTAACCACGCAGTGCGGGCGGGCTTGCCTTCACCAGGAGGCCCTGGGAACTGAACCCGGGGCCTCCCATATGGTAAACGGGAGCCCTACTGATTGAGCCACAGCCGCGTCCCTAAGTTTTCTATCTATGTTAAATTTCTTGAACTTGATAATGGAACTTAACGAGATTACATGAGTGAATATCCTTGTTCATAGGAAAGGTACTGTGTGGAATACGTAGTGGAAGTAAAATGTGTTCAAGGAGTATGATGGGTACAAACTGCTCTCAACTGTTCAGAAAATAGATAATAGATTTGAATAGATGGAATGATAGATGATAGATTAGATAGATAGATCGATCGATCGATACATAGATAGATAGATAGAAGGATTAAATGATATGACAAGGTGGCACAATGTAAAATTTGTGAATCTGTGTATCAGGATGGGGAACTTATATTGGAGTTCTTTGTATGCGGTTTGTATTATTTCTGCAACTGTTCTGTAAGGTTAGAATTATTTCAAAATAAAAATTAAAAAACAAACACATAAGAGAAAATATCAGGATGGACACCAAAATATAGCTCATAAGAGGAAATTTTGATATATTGGACTTCATCAAAATTTACAACTTTTCCTCTACAAAAGACCTTGTTAAACATATGCAGAGATAAGCATAGAATTGGAAAAAGTATTTGTAAACCACATATATAACTAAAACCTAGAATCTAGAATATTTAAAGAACTCTCAAAACTCAGCAGTAAAAAATACAAACAATTCAATTAGAAAATGGGCAAAAGTAATAGATATTTCACTAAATAGGATACACAGATGGCAAATAAACACATGAAAAAAAATGTTTAATATCATTAGCTATTAGGTAAATGCAAATTAAGGCCATAATGAGACACCTTCATAATGCTTAAAACAAAATACTGACCACACCAAATACTGGCAAGGATGCAGAGAAACAGGATCACTAATACATTGCTGGTGAGAATATAAAATTGTATAGCTACCCTAGAAAGCAGTTTCTTAAAAAATTAAGCATGCAAGAACCAAATAACCTAGCAATTGTACTCTTGGACTTTATCCCAGAGAGATGAAAAGTTATATTCAAACAAAACAATGCACTAATGTTTATAGAAGCTTTGTTCCTAAACACCAGAACTGGGAACAACGCAGATATCCTTTAAAGGATGAATGGTTAAACAAACTGGAACACATTCATCCCACAGAACACTACTCAGAAACAAAATGGAATAAACTATTGATGCACACAACAGCCTGGATAATTCTTTAGAGAATTATTCTGAGTGAAACAAAACAAAACAAAACAAAACAATTCCAAAAGGTTACCTATCATATGATACCATTTATATCACATTCTTCAAATATCAGAATTATAGAAATGGAGTACAGATTAGTTTCCAGTGGTACGAGGAGGGGATGAGAGCGGAAGGGAAGTGGTTATGGCTATAAAAGGACAGCATGAGGGATCCTTGTGATGATGGAAATGTTCTGTATCTTGTTTTTATCAATGTTAATATCCTGGTTGGGATATTGTTGTATAGTTTTGTAAGATGTTACCATTGGACCAAACTGAGTAAAGAATAGATGAGATCTCTCTATTGTTCTTTAAAACAGCATGTGAATCTATAGTTATCTTGAAATAAAAAGTTTAAAAACACAACAAAAACTAAGGAGCTTCAAAGAGCATAAATGTTAGTGAATCATCACTTACCCATTTCAGTTCATTAGTTGTAAGGGATGCAGCACGTTGATGTGAGATGTTAAGGATAGGGGAATCAAGTGCAGGTTGTGCAGGGCCCTTCTGTATGGTTCTTGCAACTTTTCTGTACATCTGAAACTCTTTTAAAATACAAATTATGTTAAATGTTTTACTAAATAATTATAAATAAATAAATGAGAAACTATGCTGACACACTTTTATTTGCCATGTCATTTAAAAGAATGCTTACTTCATTATTGTTTAGCATAGTAAAAATGAAAAAAAAAATCTATGAATTAAATATATCTTCTTTGGAAATTATATCAATGTATGTGATATATATAACATATATAAATATATGTATAGATGCACTTAGAGGAATGAGATATAATCTGTACTGGCTGAAAAAAAAATTAAAGTGTTTGAAATTGGTAATGAAAGAAATCCGGTGTGTACCAATGTCTAAAACCTTGTATCTCCTGATAGGATTATTTTACTAATGGAAGTATATATGGACATATATACATATATGGCTATACTTTTATAAGATTGCTTACAGGGCCCATGATGATTCCAGAGACACCCCCAAACTCAGCTATCATTATGATATTTAATCATTAGATCATTAAATCTACCAAGGCACCAGGCTCTAAGCAGACATACAAATGTTTGTTGAACTAAAAAATTGACTTGCCCAGGATATCACAATTATTAGATGAAAGAAGGAGGGGAATGATATTTAAGTCCTTATTCTAAGAATGGAGGTCTTCCCACCACACTATAACTCCAGGCATGGGGGAAGAAGATAAAGCTTTCTTCTGTGTTTTCTTCCTCTTTGTTTTCTCCATCACCTGTGCACATTGTACACATAGGAGGTGCTTGTTAAATGTGAATGAATGGGAATCAGATCATTTTTATTTCCTTTTAGGGCACCTCTCTTCCCTCTCATTGTCTCATCACCTCATAGTTGAGACTCTGTAAAACTTGGCAATTTCAACTCACAGCTTTGAATGATTTAGAATTCTGTTTTGCATTTCAGTTTTGTCTGAACCCATATGGCAAAGTCAAAACTCCAAAAGAATCTGATAAATTCCATCTTGTGCTAGCCATTCCCTGTGGCTTGGTAATGCACTGCAAGCTTTCACAAAACTCAGTTTTTCTTTGCTCCTTGAGCATTTGCATCTCAGTCTTTAGAGAGATGTGCCTCACAATTGTCTTCGAAACACAGAATAAAAGAGCTCTGCTATGTTCATTTGTTAAGAATAAGTCTCTAAAAGAATAAGAGAGTAATCAAACCAAAACAAAAAACAAGAGCTTGAAGTATCGGAGCAACATGCTGCCTCAGCACAGGTGTGCCCACCTGTGCAAAATTGCTTTTGGAGTTAGAAAGCCCAGCTTGAGAGTCCATGAATTCTCACTTACTATCTAGTATAAATAACAATAACTCATATTTACCAAGTGCTAAGGACTTAACATATTTTGTCATTAAATTCTCCAAACAACCCTTTTAACTCAACACTAATATCCCCATTTAATCCATTAGCTTAGTTTCTTTAGCTATCAAAGTTCTTGACCCTTAAAATTTTAGTTATTATTATTCACAGTTAAAGTGCAAATCACGCATATGAGGCTGCAGATAAAATATGTAGGGTGGCTTCAGAGAAGATTTTTCTTTGAAGCTGTCTTGACGAATGAATGGGATTTGAACTGGCAGAGCATGATGGAAAAGATATTTTGGGATAAAGGACTGACGTGTATAAAAATCTAAAGGGACATGAAACTGAATGATTCACTCAGCCAACAATGTGGCAAAATATGTGCCTGGAGAGCAACGTGAGAAAGTATGTGATGACTAGTAAGATAGCTTTGGGCCTAATTATGGAAGGCACTGAATGCTAGATGAAACGGTTTGGGCTTTATTACTTAGGTGATGGGAAACTCAACAGTGGAAGACTGTGGTCCTTTGGCCGCCACATGAATGATGCATTGAGGAGGAATCAGAGACACGGATACCAGGTAGATCTTCTCAGACTAATTGCTTTAGGGTGAACATGAACCTTGAGCTCATTAATATATTTTGTTTTCTATTAGACTTTATGTCCTGTGGCTCATTAATTCCCTGTCGATATAGACTCAGGCTGCCTTCATCACTAAGTTCATGGGGTAAAAATTTTCCTCTCTATCTTAAAACTTGCAGCCTTCATCAACATGCAGCCTCTCTGGACTGGGCAACATGTGCTGATTCCTCTGTGAACACCTCAGACCCATCAGGGAGTTCAGTTTCAAACTTTGACTTAAAAGCCGGGGGAAAAATAATTAAATACCATCTGATCTAGCTGAGATATTCCCAGCATCTATTTCTAGGACTTTCTACAACTGAGACGCAGCTTCTTTGTTTTATTGCTGATCTTATTTCTCCAGAGAGTGAAAAGCATAACAATATGGCATCTTTTATAATTCATCATGCTTGTTTGATTGGAAGAGTTGGAAGATACCAAGACAAAGACTGAGATAATTGTTTTCTTTATTAATAATGTCAATGAATACTTTAATACTTCATAAATAAGTATTTATCTATAAATATATGTAAACTCATACCAATAAAATGAATAATATCTATAATAAGGAAATTAAGAAATCAGAGCTAATGGAAAATGAGGTTAAGAATGAGATGATAAAAAATAGAGTGACACTTGTACCCACGATGCTTGTCCTGGAAACCTATACACTTTTAAGTGGCATGCCATGCTTACACTACAAACTTTCTTTAAACCAACCCAGCTAGTGTGGGCCTTTTCAATGCCTATTTGAGGGAATATAGGAGAAAATATACAAAAACATGTATTCGGAAGCACAATCATTTGTGTTCCAATTTCCCCAATATGCAAAAGTAAGGGAATATTATGGATTAGAATCAAAACAATTCTTCAAACATATGGAGCTGGGGAGGTGACTGGGGGAAATAGAACACATTAAAGACAAACTTGTGTTTCACTGCCTTGCAAGTGGCTGGTCCGACTTACAAAACATGAAACTGGTTCCCATCCAATGGTAGATTAAAACACGAGAAGGAAGGAGAGACAGTTTCATTTCTTGCTCTCATTTTTCAGCATTTTCAGCCTCTTTGCAGCAGAATCTCATGAAGTTATTTACCACAGGTGTGCTGGTAATTATGATGTATTATAAACATTTATGTTGTATAATGGTCCTCAACATCTTCCACCTGTGACCTGGTACCTGCATACCAAGCAGTCATGCAAAGCAGTTAGAAATATAGACTGCCAAATTCTAGTAAAAAGATTTTTTTTTTTCTGTTTTCAGATGTACCATTCTCTTAGGGCATTTATATTTATCTAGTGTGCCCCCCCACACCATTAGTTTAAAGTGTTACATTTAAATGCAATTCTTATTTTAAAATGCTAACAACTTTAAGCAAAAACCTTTCTAAATGACACGGCATGCTTCATTGTCTTCTTGAACTAAGTAAAGATAAATTTACATTTTTTTGGTAAATGATCCAGATCTTATTATCTCAATAATTACACTATGATGAAATGAGTCCCATCGGTGGATATTAATGGATATAAAAACAGGTTTTGCCTGTGTTAAATGGTCACAAGCTTGTGTCTTATGAGCCCCTAACCTTTGTTTTATAATAACAAAAAACTTTTGCTACATTTTTGGTCCTACTGCTTTCCAATAGGTTTTGCTTACTGATAACAATATTCCTGTATCTAGTAGCATTCCCCAGTCCATCCTCTTTATAATGTGCATCTCTTTTCCCTAAAATATACTTACTAGGATAGCAGTATTTACAGCAGTGGTTACAATCACCACCCACAGTGTTTATCCAATGCCTAATGTGTCCTAAGAACTAGAATTCTATCTTGTGCCTTATTTTTCTTTGCATTTGCTTATAAATATAAATATTAACCCAGCTGAGAAATTATTTAAGGTTATGGAATTGAGACAATGATAATGCCTAACTTGTTTGAGATTACTGAGAATGGAAATTGGTAGTAAATATAAGCCCTTCTTTCTCTGCTTTTGGAGCTACAGGTCCTGAGGATCAATACTACAAGACAAAATAGAACATTTTACCTTGTGGATCACATAGTGACTGTGGAGTTGCAGAAAGAGTTCTGACCTATAGAGATGCAGGACTAAATGCACTGAAATCCTGAGAATAAGAAGTTGCTAGTTGTGTTTTCTTCCTGAGAAATCAAAGAGTTCCCAGAAAATTAGGAAATAATACAAATTTATACATCTCTAGAATTTAAAAATTTCAAGAGAGAACAATGTGGTTTTCACGCAGAAACACCCCCCCACACACACACCACCAAACAGACTCTGAATGGAAATCCATGAAAGCATCTGTCATAAGGGTAGATGAACTAAACTGAAACATGTCTAAATAAAGGAACTCAAATCCCATGCTTACAGGAAATTCCCTAGTCATAAGAAATTTGCATCTAAAATAAAATAACCCATTGGAAATTTTGGATGTTTTTCAGAGTATAATACTTTCTTTAGCTTGGTTCCTTTTATACTAACTGCTGTTGAAATGCAACCAAAGTGGTAGAAGAGGGGTGTAAAAGATGAAGGGATTAAAAAAAAAGGATATGGGGTGGGTGAAAGATGATGCAATTCTGTCCAAGGTGCTACAAATGCTACTCAAAGGCTTAGGAATCAAGAGAAGTTGGTTTGGGGACAACAAAGATGATAAGTTCAGTTATTGACATGTTGATTTTGAAGTGCCAGCAGTACATCTAGTGGACACCATACAGTAGGCAGTTGGTTATTCTGTTCTTAGAATCCAGAGGGAAAACAGACTTGGACCTGGTGACTCAGGAGACACTTGTAGAGGAGACATTTGATGAGCGTATTAGCCAGTATAAAAGAGGAAACAAGAGTGACTATCACAGAAGCCAAGGGCGGAGAGGATTTCAACAGGCCATTATATATTTTGTCATAACCTACAAAATTGTGCGGGACAGAGTGTTAAACTATAATGTAAAGTATAGTCCACGGTTAGTGGCAATGCTCCAATATGTGTCCATCAATTGTAACAAATGTACCATACTAATGAGGGATATTGTTAATGTGGAAAAGTGTGGGAGGGGGAGGGAATGGGACATATGGGAATCCCCTGTTGTTTTTATGTAACTTAAAGCTTATTTAAAAATTTAAAAAAATAATTTTTAAAAATTCATAACATAATTTCAGTGATTCTACTGTGTGACAATGTGGGATGAGCCCCAGTGTGCTAGGAGAACACTAAGTTTATGGGAAGTTCTAGACTCTCTCAGTGTACAGACTTTCTGAATCATTCTTTGTAAACTGTCCATTGCGATGGAATCTAACGAGTACCTCATTTAAACTTTCCGGTTTCTAACCTGGATGCTTATGATTTACTATTGTTGCCCCTTTTCATCCTTGTAATTGCTACTTGGGGGCCTCTATCTCAATCACCACACATATATTTATTAAATGACACACAGTATCGTATATATAGTGTATGTCTCCACAGGTCTTTCTCACCTGACCAATTGATTTCAACCAACATCAGATGAGACTGTTTCATGGTTTAAAATATACCCTTCTCAGTTCTGCCCTGTGCCATCCTCACAGGCAAGTTTCCACAGCACAAAGGGATAGACTAGATACCAAAGGGACTATATGAGAGTGCATTGAAGCAACCGGAAAACTCAAATAGTTGTTTTGTTAAACAAGCTGTTTAGCATCAGAGCCTAAAGGAAAAGATTTTTTTATTTTGTTTGAAGGTTCGTGTTTGTGTGTAAAATTTAGCTATTCTTCCATCTCACAGTTGGTAACACATAGAAAACCTGTTGCCATTGAAAATCACATCTTTACCTTGTTCTGTAACTAAAAACTAAAATGCTTGGGAAAAGAGGACAAAGATAACTTCTCTGAAGGAAAATATTTTTGTTAATAGAATATGCAATACGTCCTCAATGAAAATATATCACTTCTCACTTTCCGTCACCTCTCCTCCTCCCTAGCTGACTTTAGATTTGGTTTGGTTTGTTGTTTTATAAGCTGTCACAGCACTAGATGCAGATTGAAGCTCCAGGCAATTGCAATTAAATCAGGAAAAAGATATGCATTCACCAAGGTTAACACAAGCTGCAGCTTAATCAGGGTGAAACAAACAAGTAAACCCATCCAAGGACCTCAGAACAAATACAGCCATTTCAATCACATTCTCTTTAGTTTTTTTTCCCACCTCTTTTCCCCAGTAGCCTGGAAAACTTGCACAATCAAAAGCTAAATAAATAAGTTTCCAACTCAATATATATATCACTGAAATTTTCTAGCTAGAAATGTAACATGTCATTTCAGTTTATAGGCTATAGTTATCAAAACAAGCATGATTATATTAAAGGGAGATTTTGATGCAATAGAATATAATTGTAGACACAAGTATAAGCTTAGACTTGATCTAATTAACAGATAAATATCTGTAATGAACTGTTGCCTTAATCTGGGTTTGAATATGTCCCCTTTCAAAATAGGTTTGCAGGTATAAATTTTAGTAAATGCCATTTGGTGCTTTCTCTACAAGCTAACCAGTTTTACGTCTAAGTAGATGTGTCTATTGCAAACACATTCGGGGTGGTCATTCTAGTATAGAGTTTTGGGATATGGCATTACCTTTATCATTATTCATTGCCATTATTATTTCAGTATCCTCCTCTTTTGAGTCCTTTCAATTTCTATAGGGAACTCTCCATATTTCCTATAAAATTATTATCATTAAAAGAACAATAGCTGATTGCTAATTTTCTCAAAAATGTTCTCTGGATCCCTATTTCCTTCAGACTAAACTCTTTAGCCTAATTGCTAAAACCATCATATTCTGTTCCATGCCCCCTTTTTTATCTGATTACATCTCTTTATAGAAATAAAAGTCTAGACAATTTAGTCTAAATCATGTCATCCTTGACCAAGTCTCTGAGCCTTGTTTGTTTTAGGAGTAGAACAGTATTGTCCCTGCTTCCATTACTCTCAGTTTCCTGCTCTTTCTTCAAGATGTAAGTCAGATCCGCCCCTCAGTGACCTTGCCTGGTGCTCCCACTTAGAATCACTCCTTCCCTTATACTCCAGTTCCACTTTACCTATACTTTTTTAAAAAATAGAATGTGTTTTATTCCGCTTCTCACCTTAGTTTAGCCATTTATTTGTGTATCTTGTTACCTAAATTGTCAGTCTTAAGGTAAGGGCCACATTCCATTCATTACTATATTCTATCTGCACATCATCTAGAATACTATTTGGTATCCTGCATATTTACATTTATTCACTCATTTTTTTATCCATCCATCTTCCATCCATCCATTTATTCAGTCATTTGTTTTGTCATCTCCCAAATAAATACTGAGTCCTTGTGTGTGATAATCATTGATACTAAGGACACAGTGAATGAATATAACTAAGGTAATAGTACTTGCACTCACATCATTGACATTCTATTGCAGAAGGTGAACATCAGGTAGTTACAATTAAGTGTACAATGAGTTTTAGGCACATTTTGAACATTAGGAAAATGAAGTGACAGTCTAAAGTTCAAAAAAATCCTCCTTGAGAAAGTGGCCTTTAATTTGAGGCTTGAATGATCAGGAAATGTTCACAGGTCTAAGGAGTGGACGGAGGTGGAAGGAAAGTGCTAAATAAACTGTTCACTCTGACAAACTAAAGAGAATGTAGAAGTCTGGAAAGATGTTGCTTATGGTTATTTTCTGAAAGAAAAAAAATTTAGAAAATAATGAAAGAGAAAGACAGAAAAAGACTGGGAAAAAAAGTTTTATGCAAAAAAAAAAAAAAAAGTTTTATGCAATAAGACCTCTTAAGGACATAAGAAAGCCATTTTAATTGAGTGGCCCAAATAATATGGAAATAAATAGAGGCTGTGGCTGTTTGGTATTTATGAATTCCAAAAATAGATATTGGGTTGTGTTTGTAAACTGGTCTGTTCCTCTGAGGATTATATTGTATTAAATTCAGAGGTTTCACTTTTACTTGATTAAATTATGATTAGGGCTTTGATTCAGCCATGTTAGTAGGATGTTGAGTCCCCGCCCCCTAGGTGGGTGTGGACTCAAAAAGAAAACAACATGGCAGGGGAAAGAGTTTTAGTTTTGATGCTGGAGCCCCAGGAAGTAAATACACAGAGAAGAACACAGAAGCAGATATGCAGGAAGAGGGAGTGCTCCATAGACATGTCCCGGGAAGAGAGATAAACCTGATAGTCTACAGCTGACCTTGCAGAGAGAAGAGAACAGCTGAGCCCAGAAAGAAACAAGCCCAGGGGATAAAGATGAGTGTTATGGCAGCCTGAAACTGAGATCAGAAGAAGCCGTGACCATGGAGTCTTAAGAGGAAGGAGGAAGGTTGAACCCTTGCAGACATTACCCACCATCTTGCATCAACACATGGCAACAGACTTTGGGTGAGAAACTACCTCTTATGGTACCTTGAGTTGGACTCTTTAGGGCCTGGTAACAGTAAGTGTCTATACCCAATAAATAGCCTTTATAAAAGCTAACAGAGATCTGGCACTTTGAATCAGCACCCCTTTGGCTGACTAATAAAGAGGATTTTAAAAATATTTTATTATATTCTGACTCCTCCAAAAGAGGATTTATGGAGGCTGTTAAACACAAGTCAAGTTGTAACTAAATGGGAAAAATAGGAAGTACTTCTTTCTAAGGCATCTATGGTAAAATGCCAAATATATTTGTTTTCTTTTATTACCAGTCTTCACAGTTCTCAATCTCAAAAACCATGAGATTCATGCTTGGGATGATAGATTTAATATGCTGCTTTAAAAAATCTACTAACCAATTTTGTTAATGCTTATAAATTACTGAAAATTATGAGTGTTCTTTTGTTGGAAGTAACAGAAAAATTACCAAACTGTGAGATATGAGCTTGGGCCACATGAATGATCTGAGTATCTGCTGTAAATGTATTAAGAACTGGCTCACCAATTTAAGGAAACATTTAAATTGTGATGTGAATGATTTTTCATTTTCGGGGACAAGTATTTAATGAGTCACTGCAACTTTAATTCCTTAGCAATCACTGATTTAGTTGTTCCATCTAATAGCTATACCATGACAGGTTATCATTTCTTCTTCATCTCTTACAGACATCCCCACTCTTACCCCCAAATTCCCTCTTCATTTCCTGGGTGGGTCATACTCTTTCACATCTTTGTGCCACTATGTATGCTCTGTTTTCTTTTGATTTCTCTTCCTGGCTAATTTCTACTGGATTTTTGAGAATCATCTCAGATATCAACTTTGCTTGAAAGAATTCTTGATACCATACCTTACACATGGTGGCAGACAGAGTCTAAGATGTCCCCATCCTCTAGCCATGATAACCGCCTCTGATATCCATGCCCTGGCATAGCCCCTTGCTCTTGGATGTGGGCATAACATGCTACTTGTTTCTAACCAATAGAATATGGCAAAGGTAGCAAAGGTGACAGTGTGTGTGTGATTATGTGTTTGTGATTATATGCATAACACTGCAGTACCCGTCTTGTGCTCTATACTTCCCACCCTCCTGCCCCTCCCCAACTCTTTCTTTCATTTGTTGACTTTGAAAAAGCAAGAAGGCATTTTGAGAAAATCCACATGGTAAGGAACTGCATGAGGCCCCTAGAAGTTGAGAGCAGCTTCTGGCTTACACCCAGCAAAAACCTGAAACCTTCTGTCCTAAAACTGCATGGAACTGAATTCTTCGGACAATCTCAGTAAGCTTAGAAGTGGTTTCTTCGCCACTTGAGCTCCAGATGGGATCACAGCTTCAGGTGATATCTTGATTGAAGTCCTCTCAGACTCTAAGCAGAGGACTTGACTACATTGTACCAGACTCCTGATCTACAGAATCTGTGAGATAATAAACATGTGCTGTTTTAAGCCACTAAGTTTGTGGTAATTTGTTACATAGCAATAGGTAGCTAACACAGTCACCCTAGATTAGAGGCCTCTATCTGTGCTGCTAGTATGATAGTTTAACTCTACTCTCTTTGTATATGTGCTTATCAAGCACATGCCATGTTAATATCCCCTCAACTGGACTGTGAGCTCCTTAATGGCAGCAATTATAATTATGTCCCCACTGCCTAGAAAGTAATGACATATTTCATCTGAATGTGTCAAATGAATTATAAAGAAAATAAATAGAATAGCAATTGCTATACTTACCAAACAACTATATCACTATGTGTTTAGCTGGTTATCTTTAGCAAAGAAAAAATCTATTCATTTCCAATTCACCACTTGAATTACAAGACCCAAAACTTAACTGGTACCCATTAAATAATTGTTGACTGATAGGGAATTTATAAACTATTTTATATTATCTCAGATATGTAGAAATTGTCATATTGCCCACTTTTACTCTCTATGTCTCTCTGTTGTACATTTCTGATTTATTAGCTTTAAGCCTCTTCTCAATACCATAAAATCAGCTCTGAGGGTACTTTTAGGCTTCAAGTATCTGTTGTGTATATCCATTGCTACACCATTGCATCCCAGGGTCCATTATTTTCAGAATTTTCTGAAATTAGGATCGTTGCTGTCCTTCCTTGTCATTCAGATTCAAGTTTTCTCTTAAAAATTCCATTCAACCAGAACATGTTATAATAAATGTCATGGTTTGTTCCTTTTCTAATGCTTTGTTCTTTGTTATGTTTCTTCTCTATTTTTTTTGTTTCCCCCTTTGGGAAGAGTCCCAAAGAGCAGCTACTTAAATCCCCTGTATAGTAACACCAACTAGTAGTCATTTAGCTTCTGTTTAAACAAGTTATGGAACAGATAGTTTCCAACTTCCTAATTGTTTTTGTACAGGTTTAATTATAAAAATAGTCTTCCTTTCAATGAACTGAAGTTGATGTCTCTGTAACATTTACAAAACTTGTTCTCCATTATGTTTTCTGGAGACATTAAGAAAAAATTAAATAAAATGACCCCCTTTCCTGCTTCATAACATTCCATTATTTTGAGGCAACCTTTTAAATACAACGCATACCAGATGACAAGTAGAATTTCCCAATCCTTTAAGATTGACATAAACTCTTTCAATATCTATCCCTTGTTCCATGGAAGTCTAAATCAACCACCAATATTTCTGGGGTTTATGGGTTATCTGGGTTCATAGCAGGAATATATGCTTCTGTGTGTGGTCATTCTTATCCAAATCTCAGTGAAGATAGGGAATGTAGTCCCTTCCTCAATTCCTTGAATCCATTTAACCCAAATGATTTGCTCAAGAATGGGGAGTCTGTAAATACAGTGGCACATGGGAGTGGTTTATATTTGATCCTCATTATTCATGGATTCTATATTTACAAATTTGACTATTCATTAAAATGTATTTGTAACCCCAAAATCAGTACTCATGGCGCCTTTGTGGTTATTCAAGGACATGTGCAGGTAGTAAGAAGTTTGAGTCACCAGATGCCCATGTTCCCAGCTGAACAGGGTGACACTCTGCTTTCTTGTTTCAGCTCTCATACTATGAACAAGTGCCCTTTTCACAGTATATTTTGTGCCGTGTTTATCACATTTTTGTGCTTTTTAGTGATTTTGCTGTTCAAAACAGCCCCTGAGTATAGTGCTGTCTAGTGTTCTAAGAACAAGAAAGCTGAATGTGTCTTACAAAGAAAACACGTGTGTTAAACAAAGCTTTGTTCAGGCATGAGTTATAGTGCTATTGGCCATGAGTTCAATGTTAATGAATCAACAATGTATATTAAATACGGTTTCTTTAAACAAAAAACACGTAACGCAAGGTTATATATCGATCAGTTGATGAAATATTGTGACCAGATGCTCATAGGAACATAACCCTATATTTCCCCTGATTTATTAGCAATGGGCAGTATTTGCTAATTCAGTGTTTGTGGCGACTCTATAGAGCATAACTACCACCGGTAACAATCGATTGTATTTCCCTGCAATGCATACATTTCAAACTGAAGACTTAACATTTCTGTCCTTATATGGTCTTTTAATAACCCAAAAGTATTTTTCATTGGCAAGCTTTATCCTGTGTTCTCAGCCTCTTTGTCTTCTCATTGGCTTATCTTCTCACTCCAGGTTCTTCTTTGTCTTTTCCCTTTCTCTCTCTCTCTTTTCTCTCCCTCTCCCACTCTTTCCATCCTCCCCACCATCTCTCTATTATGTCATCATCATTCCTAGTATACAAATGCAGTAACAAAGGCTCAGAGAAGTTAAGTGACTTGTTTGAGGTCACCTGGCTATCAAATAGTGGAAACAGATTAACATTCAGTCTGCTCTGCCTAGGTAGGAAAAAGCATTACACACTTTTCAACAGTTCCTTACATGACATGGCTCAAGGTAACCGGACCCTTCCCATAGTATTTTATCTGTGCATGGTATAGTAATAGCAAGCACTCAGGTAGCACTTAAGTGCCAGGAGTTTTTTGAAGCTTTCTGTATCTACTAATATATATAATTCCCTTAAGAAGAAAATAATTTTTATTATTCCAATTTCATGAGCAATGAAAAAGATGCACATAAAGATTAAGTAACTTGCTGTAGGTCCCCTAGCTAATTGGCAGTCAAGCTAGAATTCAATTTCAGGCACTTTGATCTCAAGCTCATGCTCCTAACTGCTAGGCTGAGCTGCCAGATTTACATTCTGGTGTCTTTGATTAGTTCTTTTTGAATAGGTCTGCTAGCATAATTCTTAGGATGACATTAGCTTAGCAGGCATATATGGTAGGCACCAAGGTTCAAGACAAACAATGAAAAAGTGTTCTTTCTCTGTCCTCAAGCTACAATCCAGTAAAGGAAGTGTACATAAACAAATATATTCCCTAACATTTAGTATGTGGACATTGGTAATTAGATTCTGTGGAGGATCACATGTAAGGAGATATTGTGGGAAGAGAATGATTAATGCTATCTTGTAGAAGCCAAAGAAATATCTTGGAAAAAGAAATTTGAATTCCATCTTGAAAGGCCCTATGTGTTAACAGAGCACCTAGAAGTAGAAGCTTGATGAGTGTGATCTCAGGGTGTTCCATAAAATTAACTGCATGATCGAAGCTCTGAAGAGGGCAACTCTTTCAAAACACTTTGAATTGTATACAATTAAAACTCCCATGATATATTTATATAAGCAGTGGTGATTTCAACCTTGTATGTGTACATCTATTTGTGTTTGGTTTGACCTTCTTAAAATTAATTTGATTAAATCTGACCCATGATGCCTTCCTGCTATAGAGTAAAATATGCCATTCCCCATTAAAGGATTATCTATTTTTTATGCTATTTTGATGGAGTTTCAATTAAAGGCCATGGCAACTGACAAGAAAAAAGGT
>JAKSZT010034297.1:3602867-3782846 GCA_026826555.1 Tolypeutes matacus | reverse complement strand
ATTGTTACTGTTTCCCCCTTTGTAATTAATAAGTCATTTGTGGAGAGACTTTTTGAAACTGTAGATATTCTCTTTCTGATAAAACTGCCCCTAGATAATTTTAGCATCAATTGATGATTTTCCAAATCCACCATTCCCTCTATAGTGCTTGGCATTCAACTATAAAATAGAGCTTTCTTTTCTTTGCCTGTTTATTCATTTCTTTATATTATTTGTGAACTCGTGGGTCCCTTTATAACTCTTTGAGGAAAAATACATTACTCTTTTTTGAAATTTTATTTTGATGTTCAGTTTGTCTCAATTTTGGCAAGTGAAGGCCCCTTCAAACTGCCTCCTTTATCATTTGGGCATGTACTTATCTTTCTTTGCATAATTCCTTACTTTCTCACACATCAAGAGTATAAAGTTTATCTTTAAATTCCCCTGGCCCAGCCATGGATTCAATCTTTCCTCCAAGCTACCCTGATTATTTTGAGAGGATGGTTGCATTTAGAAAAGGGGTCTGAATGCTATATGTCCTCATTTCTAAGAGTATGTCATACTTTTAGTCATTTAATGGGAAAACCGGGAAAAATGTGTATGTGTGCATTTCTACACCTGTATAAATATTTGCACTACTTCTTTACATATATTTTCTATCCTATTCTTTCTCTCTCTCTCTTTCCTCTCTCCCTACTTCTCTCTATCTCTCCCGCTATCTCTCCTTCTCTCCTCCCCCACCCCCCACTCCTCTCCTGGTGGATGAGGAGGTAGAGCCAGCCTTTGTTCATTTCTTTTCAATCTTTCACTTTTTCTTTTTAAAATAGATACATTTCTCTTGAATTATTTTCAAATCTCTGACATTTAATTCTACTGTGTCTATATTTCTGTTAAGCCCTTCAAATGAACAATTTGTTTCAAATATTGTACATTTCCATTTTGTTATTTCTTTTTCCATGTTACTTCTGAGACTCCCCATTTGTTCACCCATCATGGCCACCTTTTACTAATGTCTATTACATATTTATAATAGCTGCTTTAAAGTCTTTGCCTGCAATTTCCAATATCTGTGCAACTTGCAGATCATTTTCTACTTAGTGTTTTCTTTCTTGATTGTGAGTTACATTGTTCTTATTCTTTGTATATCTAGAAATTGTTTATTGCATAATGGACATCATAGATAATACATTTTAGAGTTTTCTGTCATCATCCTCTGAAGAGTGTTTATTTTTATTCTAGTAGGTAGTTAAATTGAATGGACTCAAATCCCAAATTTTGTGGTAGCAGTAGCTGAAACTTCTGATTTTCACTTCTTTTAGTTTCTCAGCTCTTACTTATTCTTGGAGTCTCCCTGGGCATGCAAAGTTGAGATATCAGTTAAGATTTTGGATGGAATTTATTTTCATAATTTTGCTATTCTCTCTTCTGTAGCTTCTTCATTTCTGGGGTTACTGCAACCTGCAGCATCCATCTCACTTTTGAGTTTGAATTTCCCAAAAGGAATTGAGAATAAACACTTTATCTTTTCATCTCAAGTGATTGAATGAAAAATCTCCTTTGATCTTTGAAAAACAAAATGCAATAGGATGGGACTTAGGGAAAAAGGAAACAACAATATCATCAAAGAAATCAAAGGAAGAAAAGATATTTCAGAGATTATTTTGCTGAAATGGTAAGGCCATGGGCATGTAGCTTTTCAAGAATAAAATTCAAGAATTATAATTGGTATTTAAATACATAGTGTTGTAGTTGGTCTCCAAAATACCTTTTGGTTGTTAGCAGAAATTGTATCTGGGAATGAGTCAAATAACAATGTGGGTTGGTTTATCTTCCATAAATGTGGCCACACCAGTAGAAACAAAAGGAATAATAACAGATGAGTTTTTTAGATAATAGCATTAAAAATAAGAATGAGTTTTAAAATACTATTAGGAATGTTGGAGTATTTAGTCTTTAATTTTAAAACCAGTGCCTCTATACAATATATAAAGTTTTCATGTCTTATTTCGCTTTTGCTGTGAGCATCCTAATTCATAGCATTTTTGAGACAATGTGAAATACTTGCTCAATTTCTGACCATAGTAGGCACTCAAGCATTGTTAATCCTATCCACTTCTCAGACAGATGCACACCTCCATTCCATCTGTAAATAATGAAAATTTTCATTTCTTAAAAAGATGCTTCCTCATAAAAACACCCCTTACCTTTCTTAAGCCATCTTGATGACATAAATCTGAATTCGAAGTTTTGCAAGTTTCTTTTTAAATGAAACATTCTATGATAAAATCACATACTTATTTTCTTCATGAGGAAATTATAACACACAACTAATAATCTCTAAGATCACCCAGCTAGTTCATGGCAGTGGTTGAGCTGGAAAATTGCTCTCCTAATTTTGAATTTTGGGCAATTATTATTATAACTGTCTTTCTTATTTTACTTTATTTCCTTCTCTGGGTAAAGAGGACACAAATTTTTCCTCAACGAAATGTTTCAAACAAGAACCTCAGGGCAGAACAATGGCAAATTGTCTTTAGTTCTGCTTAGATATGACTTAATTTCTACTACATCATTGAGGTTGAAAGGAGGATGGCACTCAAGAAAGGACCTGCATTCTGCTAGCTCACTGTAGGTTTTAACCCAATATTTATTGAATAATTATTATAGACTGGCATTGTGCAGAACATTGGAAAGAAAGTGATAACTAAGCTACAGTCCCTGTCTTCATGGAGCTCACAACATATTGAAGGTAGTGATAAACACTATTCTGGAGACATGATAAATGGTATTATTGAAAAGATGGCATAGAAATAACTGAGTGATTACAAAAGGAGTCACAAAGACAATTCTGTTTGACCTGAATTTGGAAGGATAAATAGTTGTTCCTTGGGTAGAGAAGAGTATGAAATGGCTCTATAGGCTAATGTGGAAACTACAACATGCCACCTAAACTCCCCTTCAAGATGGAGGCATTCATTTGCCTATCTGATTAGAGTATTGGCTGTGGATAGCTCAGAGCTATGAGACTTGCCATCAACCAAAGATGCCTTGTCCAAGGTTTGTGTCCTCCCCAGAACAGTGTATATCCAATGTCTCTTAAGTGTTAGGTACAAAGGTTTGGCCCCCTTTACCTTAATTCAGGACAGTGCTGAATGGTATGGGCTAAGACCTCTGTTTTAGTGGTTTCTCAGTTCAACTTCTTCCACTACCCAGTTCTACTCCTTGCATTATCTTCAGCTTTTGTTGCCAAGAACACTTCCCAATAAATCTCCTATAAGCCAAATATCTGTCTTATAATCTGTTTCCTGGAGAACTTTACCCAAGACACATAGAAAGAGAACATTTTGTTCAAAGAACATTTTGTTCAAAGAAAGATGCAAGGGTAAGTTATGTTTGGGTTCACTTGAGCAGATTCAAGCATAAATTCGGTGGCATTGAAGGGAAGGAGTGAAATGTCAATAAAGGGGAAGAGTGGAGACTGATGGCCTTGCTGAAAAATTTAAACCTAATTCTGTGGACAGTAGGAGATCATTAAGGTTCCCAATGAACTATAGTGACAGGAGGAGAAAGATAATTTGAGTGGCTATGGGCAGGAAGGCAGCTTATCATTGGTCCTAGTTCTGTTTCCTTTTCTGTCATTGGAATTTTCCATACTGAATTTGATATCTTATTTTTTATTAAGTTACTTCTATTAGCTTAATAAAATGCTATTGTAGTATGTAAGAAAATATAAGGTAATGGGTTCTGCTGTCAAATTTTCAAAACCTTTCCAAGACTCAAGTTGCAAGGTAAAGGGCACTTTATTCAGGCTGTTGAAACAGAATGTGCAGAGGGTGTATCACCCTAAACATGGGGATTGAGAAGAGTTTTGTAGCTTCAGTGAGATGGGTTTTGGTCAGGAATGTGTTTCAATCTTGAAGGAAGGAATTGCTTTTCTTTCCAATTTGGCCCATCCCAATTCATTATGTCCTGTTCTTAGAATTGTGAAATCAAAGAAGGAATTCAGAAGAAGGATATTAGTCTCCTTTCCTGGAAGCAAAGGGATGAGTATTAAGTTCAGAGTAGAACATTTTGCAGTTCTCCATAGTTTAAGAACTGGAAAAGAATGGAACAGGTGAATTCAGAGTTGCTGAAAGTCAGATTGAAAGGTCCTTGGTAACTAGATGTGGACAATGAAGTCATAGATGGCTCTGGACTAAGGATTGAATTGCGTTTAGGAGACTAGTTGATAAGAAAGTAAAGGAACTCTTAACCCTAATATATTTTGTAGAAGGAGGAATGAATTTGTGGAAGAAATTAATGGGTTAACATATTGAGTTTAAATTCTGTCATATTATAGTGCAGTGCACAGGGCTTTGCAGTCAGATAGCTTGAGTACAAATCCCGTCCACACTACTTATTAGCTGTTTGGCCTTAGGAGACTGATTTAACTCTCCCAAGATCCTGAGCTTTAAAATAAGTATATGAAATAATGCAGACATCATAATGATGTTGTTGGAATTGAATGGAAAATGCATATGATGCACTTAATACAATGGTGATTAGAGAAAATAAGCAAATATATCATAAACATACACTATTATACATTCTGGTAGCAAGTCATTGAGAGAAGAGTGAAAGTAATTTGAATTGTAGCAGCAGAAGTCAAGGGAGGTACCTATCCATGGTAGCAGTATACTCTGTAGTTTTGGTAAAGTATACATAAAAATGCAGAAAGGTATATGCACTAACCATAGTGGCTTTCATAGATGACCTCAGTGATGACATCAAATAGATATGTCTTCATTATGAATAAATAGAAGAAATAAAATGTAAGAGAAGATATTTATATTTACTGAACTCTTTTTATGTGTGTGCCTTTCCTTGTGTGGGTGCTAGAAACAGTGTGGCAAAGTGAGTTTCCATCTTCACCTAAGTGTAGTGATTACGAGAAAGGGTAATGAAAATAATTACCTCAAACCCCTCCTCCTACTTGTATCACAGATGGGATAATATAAAATAAATGAATGAATTGATTACATTTGCCAATACTTAATGAGTATTTTCTGTATTCGAGGAACAATGCAGGACACTTTGAAAGCTCCAGAGACAAATTAATTAAGTATTCTCCAGGAGGTTCCAATCTCGAATGGGTTAAAAAGATAGACATTAAATAATGACATTACAAAATAGGAAATGGTCCATACCATAAGAAGAGAAATACTAGTGGAAGAAGAGATTATTTTCATTTGGTAGAAACAAATATGTCTTTAATAATATTGTATCTGTGACTTGGTGGGGGAGAAATATTCAAATATTATTTTGAAAGTCTTTACATTTGCTATTTTCATCAACTCTTTCCCCACTTCCTATCTGGATTTTTGTGATACAGGGTGCTGTCATGGAACGATCTCTGGATGAGTGGTTGAACAATCTGAATTCTAGTCCCAGTTCTTTGTTTTTCTGACTATGTATATCTAATATGTAGAATGATGAACTAAATCCAATTTACATTTTAATAAGCATATCTGTGTATTTTCTATCTCTTGAATTTGGGAGGAACCCCTTTACTTTCTGAGCTTGTTTCATCAGTAGAAAAGTGGGGAAATGAATCCCTCTCTGTATACATCTAAGGATCAAAGGTGTTAGGGATATGACAGTCTTTTACAAACTGTAAAACATCATATGAATGTGAGGAGTTGTAATCAGAACAGTAAAGTCCTGGACAAATCAAGTAACTCATTTCACAAAGTGCTGGATGACTAACTTTTAAAGCTTCAAGCTCTTAATATACTATTCAATACCCTGAAAACATAACGTCGAGAGAGGGAAAAAGTGAGGAAAGGACTACAGACTCTCAGAAGGGGATCTGCATGTCCATTAAAATGCATCTAGTGGAGGACATAAAACCAATGAGAAGGAGCAATTTATTTTTACTGCTGGGGCAGGAGTCAGGCAACTGTATTTTACTAACTATGGCAGCTTCCTGAGTGTACTGGAGTACCTAAAATATTTATGATTGCTGTGTCTGTGCGACATACTGTCTGCCACAAGCAGAGAAGCTAACCTGTGTTGGAATATGTTTACTGTCATTTATTGTCTGATAAGTAATGCAGTGAAAATAGAGAGGGACTGAGCAAAATCCTCATATAGCATATCAAGGAGAGAAAAATGAGGAAGCCAGGCACCCTGCCAGGAGCAAGAGCTTTGCCAATTTGGCACATTGCCTACCTAGACTTGGGGATTACCCTGTAGTATATTAAAGTATCAGCTTTTTAATTTACCATATTATTTTCCAGATGTTTTTGGTAGAAAGGGACTTCTCGGCAAACACTTGAGTGCTTGTCAGAGAATTACACATTTAATATACACTACTCATTATTTTAATTAATGACAGGAAAAAGTTGCTTGAAGACAATTTTTAGTCACACAAAAAAAGAATATTAATATTTTATGAGGGGAGGAAATTATCTTTAACACTGATGAATTGGAATGTTCAGAAATTATAACAGGAGGACTACTACTGGAAAAAATGAACTGGCTGTAGTGCCATGTAGTATAACACAACAATTCTGTTAGAAAGGGATCCCAGGAAAAATGGATATTCAGGTGACATTGTGTAATGTAGGGATAACATATATGAAATTGGAATGTACCATGTATAAAAGATAAAAGTCATAATAATTCAGTTAGAATTTAGAAATAGATAAAAAAAAAATAGTGTGGGATACAGGAGACACAAATCCTATTCTCTGGTCTGTCACCAACTTTGTGTATGAATGCTATGGCTACCCTTTATTGCATGTTTTCTATGGGTCAGACATTGTATTAAGCACTTTACATACATGTTAGAATTCAGAGGAGATATTTGTTACTGCTGAGGAGAGTGAAGCTAATAGAATTTAAATAACTTGCTCAAGCTCATTGAGCAAATAAGTGGCTGAGTCATTCCAAAGACTAAGTTCTGAACTATGTTATAATTGCATTGCTAAATCTCTCAGGAAAAAAAAATCTTAATTTGTACATCTTTTCAAATGAATTGGTTGCTATAGGAATTCTCTTGGGTCCTTTCTAGTTTTAAAATTCTTATGTTTAATTTTCAACACATATTTATTAGTTTTGACTATGTGCTAGACCCCCTGCCAAGCACTGGGCTTCATGATCAGTTTCATTCCAATGTACTTATTAAATCCATGCTTGCAGATTTCCTGCTTAGTGCTCTTTCTCTTACCCTCTAGTATTTGTAGATAGGAACACGAGACCCTGCCTGAGTCCATACCAGGGTGATGACAATGAAATATCTACAATTTGAGACATTATACAACTTTTTCCCCGGTAGTTTAACATCTCAAGGTGCTAATTTGTCTACTGTAGTGTCTCTGGTTTTGCCATCACAATGGTCAGCTACTGAGATCTTCCTTCGTTCCCTTTTTAATGGCTACTTCTTTTGGTAGCCTTCCCAATAGAACAACCTTTCTTGTACTTTCAGGTTTGCAACCTTGTTATTATTTCATTGGTAGTGTGAATCTTGGGAAATGTGACTTTTATTTGTAACAGTAACAATGTTGGAAGATTATTTATTTTTGTAATAAATTAGTACAAAATAAAGTGAGACCTTCTGTGTCACCCTTATATACTTGTATTCCTATAATACTTTCTTGAATAAGAGAGGAAAATGATGGAGTTATAGCTAATGTGCATATTAGTGGGTACAGAAGATGGGTTTATTTTTCATGGAAGGTAAGAATAGTGGCAATACCTAAATGTCAACATCAATGTAACTTTTCTCAGGCTTTTAATGTGGAACCCCTCCAGTAATGAATGCCAGCAATGAATGCTAGTATCACGGACTATACTACTAATAACACCCAGGTTCTGTTCAATCTGAACCAATGCTGTTAGTTTACAACATGACTTCTACTTCCCTGTTCACAACCACAGCTTCAGCCAATTCTAAAGTTGTGCTTGTATTTCTAGCCCTTCCTTCCCCAGCACAGTTCATCTTACTACCTAACCCTCAATTCCAGTTTGTATGTCACTTTTTTTATTCTAATTACTTTGCCCTTTAGAATGAACTTTTATTCTTTTAAAAATAATTATTTCAGCATTTGGAAAGAACAGCTCAGAGTATATTTTGAGATTTAAGGGATTTATAAGCAATGAAAGTTTACTTTTAAAAGCCAGTGAAAGAACTGTGTGAGCATTCAGATACCTCATTTCCTCAGTTGTATAGAGAAAACCCGAAATAAATGTCATTTTTATCATTTAATGTGAATGCTTACATATGTTTTAAATAAATACCAGAATGTGTGTATCATTTCCCTGGTAAGGGATAGCTGATGTTTAACTTCAGAATATAAAAACCAATGTCTAATCATTGCAAAAACTTGTCTTGTAATTCATGTTAATATTCCTAACATCATTAGTTTCAAGTTCCAGGATAACACTTTGACCAGGACTCCAATTCTTTACAGGTCCAGATAAGGTGATTTCCATCAATTCAATGAAGGAACTAAACCTCTCGAAAGACACCCAAACAAATTCCCAGGGTAGAGTAGTGTTTCATCTTCAGGCAGAAATATATAGGGATGATAGATATAACAGAACCCACTCTCAGTTAATAGCTAGGTCTATCAGAACAGATCGGATTATTCTTTATCAGACTCACCTCCATTTCAAAGGACAGAGCCTAAAGTATTTCAAAGAAAGCTGGTCCCAGAGGATACACTGCTTTGGGGAAATGCTGAATTCAGACCTGTATTACCTGCTTCTCCATTTTGCTGTTCCCAAATCTGCCTTGCTCCTTCATCAAACCATTGTACCAAACATTACATCTTATTGATTGATAAAAAAAGAAGGGTTATTTCAAACAGGTTAGGACAGTGTATTAATTGTCTATTGCTGCATAACAAATGTCCCACAAACTTATCAGCACAAAACAATAAGCAATTTTTAAAATCTTACAATTTCTGTGGATCAGGAAATCTGGAAAAGCTCAACTGAGTGGTTACAGCTCAGGGTTTCACATGAGGTTGCAGTTAAGCCATTGGCCAAGGCTGCAGTCATCACACAGCTCAACTGGGGCTGGAGAATCCAAGTTCACTTTCATTGCTGTTGGCAGGTCTTAGTTCCTTGCTAGTTGTTGGCTGGAGACCTCCATTCCTTGCTATGAGGCAGTCATGAGGCTACTTTACATGGCAGTTGTCTTTCCTCAATGAGTGGGGGAGGGGGGGGAGAGAACGAGAGAGAGAATGTGAGCAAGAGAGTACCCAAGGCAGAAACTGAAGTCTTTTAACCTAATCTCAGAGATAACTTACTATCACTTCTGCCTCAGCTCCTGGTTATACAGAGCAATGCTGGTAAAATGTGGGAACTAACTACACAAGATTGTGAATATCAGAAGGCAGTAATAATTGGGAGGACATCTTGGAGGCAGGCCACCATAATCTACCCTCTGGTCACCAATGATTCATCTCCATCCCACATGTAACATATACTCATCTTCTCCCCAAACCCCCAAACATCTCATCCTGTTAAAGCTTCAGCTTGAATTCTAGAATATCATCAGCTAATTAGGGTCCAGTTGTGGATGAGATACCTCACGTTATTATAGGCACTCAAGTTCAATTCTTCTTGACCTGTGTAAATAAAGACAAATGATATGCACCCCTATATTCAACATATAATGTTGGATCAGCTATAGTATTACTGCTATAAACCTTCAAATATTGCTATTTGTTTGATTAAGTCTCAAGGAATGGCAATAATTCTCATTGCTCTCCATTCCTTCATTTCTTGGTTCTGACATCTCAGTAATCCTTTTCTCATGAAATATAGCATGTGTTTGCAGCTGAATAGTTTTCTCAGACTGCTTCCAGCCAGTAGAATATGGGGAGTCTAAGGTCTATTTTCATTTTATTCTCTATCTGTGCATTTCAGTAGAAACTGGTTATGTTTCTGCAGATATAGTTCTTTCTAAAATTTAGTGTGTCTTCTGTGAGTCTTTTTGGAGTCTACTCCATTAGCAAAAGCCACACACATATCTTGGTGATAAGCCTTCCCTATCTTGACCTTCTACTGAGATGGCTGCAGGGCATTGCCTTTAAGATTTCTAGAAGCTCTATTGTTTGATTCAGAAGATAGATGGGGCACACCCTTAATCCCTTTAGAGGGCTTTATTTCTTACTGTCTAGTACTCTGAGACACTACCTTTGATATTTCTGAAATCTTAAAAAAAAGATTTTATAATAAACCTCAACTTCATCGTTGGATCGTGCTTTGCCATCTGTAGAGACAGATTTTCAAAACCATCAAGTTTTGGCTCCCTTTTGTTTAATAGTCATTTCTTTATTTGATCTCTCTCCATGCACATTTTACTGTAAGCAGAAAGATGAAACCAGACCACATATTCAGCTCTCTTTAGATTGCCCAGTTCATTAGGAACCTTTCCCACTTTCCACATAACTATAGACAACAGCATTACTAAACTTTCTGCCACTACATAACAAGTAGCACTTCCTTCAGTTTCAATACCATTTACTTCATTCACTTGCAGCCTTATCAGAGACCACAAGGCTTCTATAAACACCTCTTCAAGGCACAAAGCTTTCACCAACAGTCTTCTCAAAAAATCCAACTCCCAGTTCCAAAGCCACTCACACATTTTAGGTTTTTGCTATAGCAGCACTGTACTTCCAGGTACTAAATCTGTATTAGTTAGCTATATTTGCATAACTAATTACCCCCATAATTTAGGAGTTTAAAAACAACAAATAATTATTATATCACAGTGTGTGTTGATCATGAATCTGTGAGTAGCTTAGCTGGATGGTTTTGTTTTGGGATCTCACATGTGTTTACAATTAAGATATTAGCTGAGGATACAGTAACCTCAAGGCTCTATTGGGGTGGCAGGATACATTCCTAAGCTCACTCACACTGTTGTTGGTAGGCTTTGGTTCTTTGTTGACTTGGCTCTTGGTTCCATGCTGACTGTTGGCTGGAGGTGTTTGTTTCTTTGGACAAGGACTTCTCAATGGGCCTGTTCAACATAGCAACTGGCTTCCCCTATAGTGAAGTAGGCACAAATGAGAGAGAGTGTGAATGAAAGAGTGTTCATGGCAGAAGCCACAGTCTTGGAAGTGACATATTTTCATTTCTGTCATATGCTATTGATTACACAGATCAACTTGGTACAGTGTAGGAAGAGAATACACAGCATGTCAATACCAGGAGTCCATGGTAACTGGGCACCATCTTGGAATGGGACCATGTACTAGTCATAGGCAGGGCTCAGGTAATTAGAGAGATGATATAGGTAGAAGATGAATAAAATTAGAAGATTGAAAGTTTATAGAAATTAATTTGATGTTCATCTAATGCTAGGTGGAAATTTCATCCTTCTTCAAGACTGATATGCTGACCAAGTCTCAAAGGGATAGACTGGTAGCACATACATAGCAAATCAATTAATTATGTGTATAAAAAAAAAAAAATGCCAAGAACAATTGAATAGATAATCTACATTGCACCTGCTGTCAGGCATTTCTCTATTTCTTTGTCCTATATTACCCAGTGTTAGCAAAGGACTTGGCAAAATCAAGTTAATCAAGTTTTTTTTCAATAAATGCATAGATTGGTGGGTGAGTAAGTTGGTTAATATATTTCTGGGAGTTTTCCCTAGATACATTAATTCAGAGAATTGTTGTGCTTCTAAGAATCTCCAGAAACTTTTGTATATGCTAATTCTATTTTTGCCTCTAAATATACTATTTCATAAATTTCTCTAATCACTGACATCTAGTTGCCCAGGACCTACAATGAAAATAGACACATCGACAGTGATCAAAATATATTGCTGACATGACTTACTTAAAATTTCACATAAAGTTATTCAAGTGTGTTTGTTACAAAAGAGTTATAACCAACTGCTTTAATACTTGATTCATCCAAATTTCTATGTTTATACACACATAGAAGGCCTAATGGCCTATTGTTGTAGTTGGTATGGGATTGCAAATGAGATAAAATGAATATTTAAGGATTTGCATATTAGTTTTTTTAAATCCCTCACCAGCATTCTTTGTACCAAAATTTTAATTTTAGTTATATAAGTTATAGAAGTCTAGTTTTCCAGTTCACTTTAATGCTTAAAATTTGATAGTACTGAATTGGTACTGATCTATTTAAGAACATTTCAGATCAACTTAATTTAATTACTTGAAAAAGGTGAGAAAAGGAAATTGCTAAACTTAGGGAGAAGAGGGCAGTATTTTCTATATTTGCCAATATATTCTATATATTCTAAAATATATGGTCTATATTTTCCAAGGAAACAGAGGCTGTCTGAGAGGGCCCCCAAATGATTTGATATCCAGCTTGGCTTGATTTGATGTCACAAAGCAAGTAGTAAAGATGAATCTAAACTTAAGTACCTTTCTTATGTCAAAATTAAGGACTATTCATGCTTTGGAAGTTAGTTTTCTGAGATCGTTAGTTTCTCCTTATATTTCTGTCTCTTTTATCATTTCTTAAAGTAAGGATCCTTTTCAAAATAGTTCTGATGCTTCAAAACCAGAACACATGTTGAATAAAGCTCATAATTTCTCATTCTTGAGGACATTATAATTATCTGGCACATAAGCTTGTACGTTTTTATGTCACTGACGAAATCTCAATGGGCATAATTAATAGAAAAATTATTCCACTTTAGTAAGAACATGTTTTTTTTTCTTTCTTTTGGTTGAGGGCATTTTTTTCTGATTAAAAATTCCATCTGAACAAAAATTTTTCTAGTGTAATCATAGTTTTTCTTTTTCTTATTTTCTTTAACCTCAGACAACTAAGGTATGGTGATTATGTTGACAGAATTTTAGGTTCTGTTACAATTTTAATCTTAACATCTATGAATGACAATAAAAACCCTTCTTCTTGTAATGTTGAGGAATTATTTTATTGATAAAATAGTGCTCATTTTAACTTACTTTACATTCGTCAACTGTCATAGTCTTCATTTTTCTGCAGGTGTTGGAAAATAATTATGGAGATTCTCTTTGTCACTTGCTTGATTAAAATAATAGAAAATATACAGTGAAAAGAATATTCCAATGTAATTCACTCATTAGCATAGTTTTCTTTTATGAGTGCTGATCTTCCAGTAGCTTCACAAAGAACATTAGTCTGTGTGTTCTCAGTGGTGATTTACAAAACTCATTAAAGATATGGAAATTATTTTAGAAACTATCTAAATTGAATTTAAGAGTGGCAGTAAATCCCCTGTATGATTTCAAACAGTACAAATATCATGTGAATTAAAGCTCTTCAATAAATACAGAAATATGAGACTGGATTTTCCAGGACAGACAAAATTTCAACTGTTTTTCATGATGTTTTCTTAATTTGGGTTCAGGAAATATCATTATTTCAATTGGAAAAGAAATATGGAAAAACATATGAAGTTTTTCATTAGTTGATCAGTTCTGCCTGTCATTGGTTCTTCAATCCTAAGTATTTCTGGGCAAAGCAGAGCTAGTCATTCTTCTGTTGGCACCATTCAGTAGCTGACCATTATTCTGAAAAAAAAAAAGGACAAAGTTAGTGAAGTGGTTCACTAAATCTTATTTACATCTCTGCCTGTCTATTGCTATGTCATTTTCACATTCATTATGGCAAGTCACATTGAACTTCTTTAAATCTCTCAGATGGCATGCTCTCTGTGGTCTTGAGTTGTCAAACATGTTGTTCCTGTGCAAAAGCCCTCTTCTTCATTATCTGATTTCACTTGACCAACTCCTAATCATCTTAACTCTTAATGAGTCAGAATTTTCCCAAAGTAACTGTGCTGGTTTTAGTCTTTTGTAGACCCCAGAAAATCCATTCCTGTGCATGTAAACTTATTATATGTAGGGCCTTTTTGTTAGATTCAGTTATTTCAGTTAGAGCACTATTGATTAGATTGCTTCAGGTAAGGGCCTTTGATTAGATTGTGGGACCCAGGGTGGGTTCTAATCCTCTTACTGGATTCCTTTATAAATGGGGGACTAAAAGTAGAGACACACAAAAAGAAGTGGCAAAGACAGAGAAGAACGCAGGTACTGGAGTCAACAGAACACAGATTTGAGAAGAAGCCACTTTAGCCCAAAGCTGAAAGAGAGGAGGCCTGAGGAGAAGGTAGAGATGAGTCATGTGCCTGATTGCCCACAGCTGACAAAACTTGTTGGAGACAAAACAGGCCTGGAGGAGAAAGCAGAAACTGGCTGCCATTTTGCCTTGCCTCCTGGCAGGAACTGGGATTGCCAGCAGCCGACTTTTGGTGAGACAGCATCTCTGATGATGTCTCTATTTGGACATTTTCATAGCTTCAGAACTGTAAGCTTTTAACCTAACAAATTTCCATGTTAAATGCCAAGCCATTTCTGGTATGTTGCATTAAAAGCCTTGAGCAAACTAAGACAGTGAGTGAATGCTAAGCTGAATGGGTCTTTTCTACTTTCTAATATAGTCCCTTGGTCATGAAGACATGTCATATTGTATTGCATTTTCCTATATCCTGATCAAATTCCTTTATTGCACTGGACAGTGTGAAAGCAAGTAGCAAGCCTACCTGGTCACCATTATAGCCCTTGTATGAAGGGCAATATGTAGCACATAGAAAAATAATCGATAATATTATTGGTTGCCTAAAAGAATGAGTGGGTGACGAAAGGAGTTTAACCTCAGTATTCTCTTCCTAAATACATGGATAAGCAAAGTAGAAGCGTTGCTTGGGTCTCTGAAGTTAAGTTTAAAAGTTAAAGTTGCTGATTCAAATGGGAAGAACCCTCTTTGTCCCTCTGCCTTATTTCCTCTTCTGTTCTACACAGAAGAGTACGACCTGAATTAATGACTGAAATTCCAGCATCCATCTTGAAAATAGAAATGATGCACTACAATGACAAAATAGAAAGATGGCATAGCTTGAGTACCTGATATCACCATGAAGCCATCAAACCAGATTGGGATTGGCTATGCTCAGATTCTTGTTACATGAGAGAAAAATAGACTTTTATTTTGTTTCAGCCAATCTGATTTTATGATGTTTGATTTTATGCAACTGAAAGTTAGCCTAAATTATACTACTGGTGAGAGGAGACATTGAAAGAATCCTTACAAAATGATTACTATAATGCTATTAAATATTTTAATGCACACATGTGTTGTTATTTTTCTTTCTTTTGTTATTCTCAAGGGTAAACAATTAATCAACTTAATGAGGAAGGAGAATAAATCTGACATAGCAAAATATGTAGCATTTGGGCCGTGGACCTAATCTTCAAGAAGATTCAAATTGCTCTGCATTCCCAGCCTCAAGATGTTTAAAAAGACAACAGCTCACTGTGATCTTTGTAGAGTTATATACTAGAAATGCACCAAATCATCAAGATATCCAAACCAGTGAGATGGTCATTGAGCACATTAGAGGAACATTAATAAAATCTAAAGGACTAAAGCCCAAATTATTTCAGTCCCATGCACTGTAGTTAATAGATTATTGTTTTAAATATGCATAATGGATATTTTTGTTAATTCCTTGAAATCCTTATTGTATAAATATTAGGTTATTTGTAGAAGCACCTTTGTCCTTAATTTTAAAGGTACTTTTTTTCATCATAAATTGAGAAAACGTATTTTCTAATGAATTTATGCATTTTTATATCAGATAAGGAGAGCATAAGTAATTGCATTGATCTTATTTACATGCAGCTTGGGCTTAAGTTTTCATTCATATAGTCAAGTTTAAACCACCATATCTTTAAAATATGTTAAAATATAAGTATCACAGAAAATGCCATTATAGACTATTTCCCTTTTAAAGTGAATGTTACTCCAGAGCAGAATGGGTCTTAATGGCATTTATATTTCGAGTAACAAGCACAATATCCAACTCACTGATACTTAAAAATATGCTGACATCATGGTGGAGTACTTCAAAATATTATTTTCTTATAAGTTTGTTACAACAGATTAAGCTCTAAATTGATATCTTGTTTCTGATGGTTCAGGCTTTTCCAAAGAAATCCTCATAGATTTTCTTTCACTGCTCAAATTATCATCCTTAGTCAGTATTGATTAAGTATCCTTCTGAGCTCTGTTCCCTTATACATACTGTGTAAAGCCAGTTAAATCAGCACAATTTCTTCTCTTAAAGAGCCTTATACCTAAGAAACAAGCTGATGGTTAACTCTTAAGAGATTCAGGTTCAGAGGTTCATACTAGAAAAAAGGACAATGATGAAGCAGAAGACAGAGGATGGTAGAGGATTAAATGGGGAAGTCATAGATTCTCTGGTTTTGGGTCTTCATGTAACTCTGTGAAGGGGAAAAACTGTTATGATAGATTGAGTGTGGGGGAGGGGGACATACTGTTACTCTTAATCCTATTCCTATGGGATTGTAAATAGGCCCTTTAGAGGATGTTAATTTTAGTTAAGGGGTGGTCAACTGAATTAGGATGGGTCTAATCCTATTACTGGAGGTCAAATAAAGAGAAAGCAGTGGGGGAAGCTGGAGAAGCCAGAATCCGGAAGTCAGTGGGAACCCAGAAGAGAAAGTAGGAGACATCACCCCATGACAGTAAAGTCAAGGAAACCAAGAACTGCTGGCCAGCGAGAATGTTACTAACCCTGGGAGGGAAGCACTCTTTCTAGCCTATGAAACCATGAGCCAACAAACTTCTGTGTAAGCTAACACACTGTGTGGTTTTTGTCATAGCAGCCAAAAAACTGAGACAACCCTTAAAGGAATTGTCATGGTAAAGAGAACATTAGTATTGTTTGCTCTAAACAAAGTTTTGGCTTTATGTCTAAGTAGATTGTGATACCTCTTTGAAATGGCTGAGCACATAGAGACATTGGCTGAAGATGTGGTAACACTTTGTCTCTTCATTGCTTATTTGTGAGTATAGTTTTTATTTTTAAAGTCCTGTATTTAGGAAACACTTCCCCTATGTCAGCTTCTATTAAAACATTTGTGTGGATAGGAGTAAAGCAAAGCTGTGATTAGGAGAGATCAATTAATATGCTTTTCATAGAACTTCTGGACTTTATAGAAGTATTAACAAAACAAAACATTTTGAAGATAATAATGGGGAGAACAATGAACTTAATAAAGATAGCAGTAATATCACTACCAGTATTTCAACACCCATTTTGGTCATATACTTTCTTAAGCACTTCATAATTATAATCTTATGTAATCCTCACAATACCTTAGAATATATTTCCAGTTATATTGGAAACCAGCTTGACTTCAAAACTATTCTAGCAGTTGTTCTTTACCTATAGCTCTTCCACACTATAAACTGTCATTTAGGCAAAAAGAAAAATAATGTATGGTGATGTCCTGCTTTTGTCTTTCCTATGTGTAGGCAATTTATATGACACTATCAAAATTTTGTTTTGTTGTTTAGTTTTTTGCTTGTTATTTGATCTCAGAGGAGAGAATAAAATAAACAAAATTTTATCATACATCTTATAAAATTACTCCTCATTGTAGTAGTCCATGAAGATTCAGTATCGATACTTGAAGTTTTTACAAGCCCAGTGAAAAATTTTTTTAAAAAGACTGAAATACAGGAAGCAATAATTAAGTTATTGAGCATTTGTTTTAATATTTATTTCATTCTACTTCCTCTTACAATATATTGGCTTCTTCTATCTCTGCTTGTGGATTATTAGAATTTAGGACTGGCAAAATTTTTCATGTTTTACTTGACTTTGCTTAGTACTAAATACATACTTGAAATAATAGTATTCATCCATTATTCAGCCAGTAATATAATTGTATAGATCCTATCTGAAAACAACCGTCATCAAATTTTTTTTTTAATTTGACAAAAAGAATGCAGCCTACATAAATAAGAATAAAAGCTGTTAAATTAAAAAATGTCAGGCTATTATAGCCAGTAAAGTATGAGAATATTTACTGATTAAAAATAAATATTCAGGGATGCTGGTGTAGCTCAAGTGGTTGAGCGCCTGCTTCCCATGTTTGAGGTCTGAGGTTCATTCCCCAGCACCTCCTAAAAACAAATAAACATACAAAAAAAGCAACTCTCATTGGGGAGTGGATGTATCTCAGTGGTTGAGCACCTGCTTCCCATGTACGAGATCCTGAGTTCACTCCCTGGTACTCCAAATAAATAAATAAATGAATGAATAAATAAATATCCAAAGGGTATCACAGTGATGTAAATATGTTGTTCACAGAATTCAGTCATATAACATACACTAACCTCTAAAAAAAAAGCAATGAGTATTATAAGAAGCCCTAGAATAAAAATGCTACCATTTGTATAGTGATGAATATAAAATATTCTAACAGCTATTTAAATATATGTATTTTATTTAACTCTTTCATCAACAACACATTTTGCCCATGTCTGAGTAAAACATGCTCCATTGGCCTTATTAAAGACAAGCCAAAAGCACCCGGATGGTGACTAAAGTGAGTAGATATGATATTCTCTTTGCCTTTCCTGATACATGAACTGGGGTCTCTTTTTATTTTCATGTTTTACACTTTACACCAAGGGAGATGTTACTTGAAGTAGAGTGTATATATTGTTGTTGTTATTCTCAGCTGCAGCTAATTTAAAATCTGAAATCCTTAATGCTAATGATAGTACAATTAAAAAAAATACTTTATGTGAATTTGAAATGGTATCATCATAAAGGAAATTTGGGTTGAAGAGTTCAAATTTATGCAAGATGCTTTCCACCTAACAGATATCCAATATTTCAAATAAATCTACCAATGAAATTAAAAAAATAAATTTGTATAACTGAAATACTTTCATAGGACTTTCTCAAAACTTTAGTTGAAATATTAAATTAGGTAATATATATATTTTTTAATATCATGGAAATATACTTCTTATCATTTAACTATTTGGGAGCTATTGAATTTGAAGTAGATTGCTTATAAATTTGGCTTGATTTTCTCTTTTTTCTGTTTTCATGCCCCGTGCAATTGCCATCAAGAGTGGGTATATCTTTGCACATCCCTTGAGTCTGTGTTTACTTTGTGACTTGTTTTGACACACTGCTGTTGTGTGTACTTCCTTTCTTATCCTGGGAACCCTGCCACTGCAATGTAAATTAGCTGAGGCTCAACTGTGTGGTGATGAGATAATTGACCCACTCACCCCAGTGGCCTACCCAACCACCATCCAATCAACACACATGCAAGTGAAGCCATTCTTGACCAGCTAGTCCAGAGCTGGCCTTCCACTGACTGCTGACTCATGACTGAGCCTGGTCCACATCAGCCTTCCTGACCCATGTACTCATGGGCAATAATAAATTATTGTACTTTTAAGCTACAGATTTTGGGTGTGGTGTTTTAGCAAGAGCTGAATAATGCAGAATTTAAATAAGACTTTCAACTCCTTTAGAAGATAACAGAAACTGACTTATAAAGAGGAAGCATAGTAATTTGAAATCTATGGCATTTCTAAAAGTAGTTTTTGACAGTCTTATTAAAGAGATAAACAGCATTCTTCTCACTCCACGAAGGGAAGAAAACATTGAAGGCATATGCTTAGACTGATTTCATGTTCACCTGAGACCCATGAAACTGGGTAAAACTGGTTAAGATAGGCAGGGATCCTGATAACCCATGATTTTGTTCATGGCTATAAAGATGACAATGTAAGAAACAAGCATCTTGCTATCTAGTTTCATTGGATGAGAACGAACAGCAGCTGCCCTTTTAAACTCCAGGCCATTGCTTAGTGCTGACTGATTTAATTGGCAATATACTGGGGCAGAGAAGATTTTGTTTAAAAACTGCTTTAAACATCTAGATGCTCTAGTGAATTCAGGAGGATGCTGTCACAGGACAATGGGTCTCCTGCTCAGAGAAAAAGAGCATCAAGGTGAAGGAACATCATTTATCAAATATAAGTGTGGAGGCAAAGATGGGAAGTTTCAAGGGAAGGTATTTATTATGAGATATTGTTCTATTAAGCTGGTTTTATTTTGGTTATGTCAAGTGATTGATGTGCAATAGATGTAATCATTTTGTCGAAGAGATGTTAGCCCGGCAAAGTGTCAACTACTCACTGTACCATTATTAAACAGCTGCATTCTGATTGACTTCTGAACAAGAGACTTTCAAGCTTCTCTTCATCAGAAATAGGCAATCCACAAACAAAAGCAAAGGCAGAAAGGAGTGACAAAAGTATTTTATAGACTTTTATAGTGTCACGAGAAAGAACCAAATTACAGTAAATGCAATTTATCTTTAAAGAAAAGGTAAAAAATCACATATGGCAATAATTGGAAAATCATACATTCTTTGCAGCCTTTTTGCTATAATTGACTTTTATCATTATCTCTCTTGAGGAAGATAATTAATCTTGGAAAATTTTTATGCTTTAAAAATTAAAATTTCTTTGAGAAAACTGAATAATAGATTTCATATCACACACACACGTAAAGATATTCTGACCTTGGACTTTATTCAAATGGAATTTACTTGAGTTGCTCATATTTAAGGAAAAAAGAAAAACCCTCTTCACTTGACATTGGGGTGAGTCTCCCATAAGAAGGACTTCAACAAATGTTTTCCCCAATTAAAAACTATATTCAACCAATATTTTATGAGTATGTGCTGAATGCCAAGAACTGTTTTAGGATATAGTGATGAATAAAATTATTACTGGGTAGAATTTAATTTCCTTTTTTCCTGAACTTGAAGCAATTTGGCTTTGGAAACACCTAACAGCCCCACTTATTAAGGCCCTACTAACTGTATCCACGAATGCTAAACTTTGACCTTGCGTATTCTTCAAGGGCAGAAGCCAGGGAGGTTTAATGGAAAAATATACATTGAAGCAATATATGTACACAATGGTGGCTTCTGGACTTACCCTTTCCTGGCTGTGTGATTTGGGGCAAGACATATAAACTTTTTGATCATCTTTTCTTCATTATTAAAATGGAGATTATCATACTTGCCTTTTAAGATTGTTAGAAGAATTAGGATTATTCTAAGATTTAGAGAAAATATATGTAAAGAGACTAGGACAGACCCTGCACATAACAGTTGCACAACAAATTGAAGTTAATATAAAAAGACTCGAGGAAGAGGTGTTTGGGTTGTGTGTGTGTGTGTGTGTGTATGTGTGTTTTGGGATTTTATATACATATTTTTTCTTTTGGAAATGAAACATATGACTTGCTGAGTAATGGAAAGGATGGAAGGGTATGAGACTCACACCAAGGTGTATAATTGTATTGAAATAAGACTAGCGGACATAGACAGATCTAAAACTAATAAGAAATGATGCTTTCAAAGAAGAAATAATTACCTCTGTGACTTTGGCTAGTTCAGTCAGTGTTCTTTATCTTTTATGCTCTCTATTGTGAAACACAGGGCCTGGTCTAGGGTGAAAATTTAAGGAGGCACCAAAACATTTAGCAATCAAGATAAATAATATTTTAATGGAATATTTTAAATTAAATTAATGTAAAAAAAAGTCCATGATAAACATAATAACAAAATTTTTAAAAAGACAGGGTCGGTATTTCTGATTTTTCCTTGTCTCAAGGAAATGTAAGTACCAAAAAATTGACATATGTTTACAGCCCAATGAATTTTCACAGACTAAATACAGTCCTTGAAACCAGAACCCAAATCAAGAAACAGAACATAACCAATATCCTAGGGCCCTTTCAGGTTCCCCTCCATTCACTACTCCCTTGTTTTCAAGGATAACAGAAATCTTAACTTCTAACATCATAAATTAGCTTTGCCTATTCTAATAATTATATAATTGGAATCATAGAGTGTATTCTCTTTTGCCTGGCTTCTTTTGTTCAATATTATATTTGTGAGATTCATCTATATTTTTGTTTGTTATAGAAGGTTCATTCTCATTGCTAGGTAGTATTCCACTTCATCAACATAACATGCTTTATACACTATGGGAATTTCAGTAGTTTCCTGTAGCAGCTTAAAAATAAAAAACAATATGGTACATGGATTTAACAATACAACAGTAAACAAGCAAGCAACAAAATGTCAAACCAAACAAAACTAAAACAATAGTTTTAGCATGCACATTTCTTCCTTTGACCTTGTTCTATTTTATGCTGGTGGAATTCCTAATATTTTGGCAGCTTTCTCCACTTCCCAGACAAAAAGAACCCTTGACCCATATTAAAACTATCTCTGGAATTTAAATTCTTAGCATAGTGACACACAACAAATATTAGTGCTAAGAAAAAGATTGCGCATAAACACCTGCTACTGATAGCTTCAATATGCCATAGTACTTCTTCTCCCAGATATCCAGGTGTTCAGTTTTAGCTTTGATCCTGTGAGCTACTCAGAGTCCTCTGAATCGATTACTTGAAAAGATTAAGCTAGCCAATTATGCTTCTGTTGCTTGTGTCCAAAGAATCTTTTCAGATTGAGAAGAGCTGGGGCATTTCACAAGAGAAGAAAGAGATAGCTAAACTGAATAAACATAAAACATCGAAAAGCCAAAACTATGTGATGTGTATGTAGAAGGAGTATGAAAAATTCCCTTGCATGTGCAACACCATGAATTAAATGAACTTTAGAATCCAATGAAGACTTATATTTTAAATGGAATTTTAATCATTATGGCTGCCATCCTTTCTCTGGAGGGTTTTGAAACTGATGATCGTGAGTTTCGGATATGTCCACCCAGATGTTTTAAAACATATTGTAAATGCCTTTCATAAGAGCCAGCAGGATGAGGTCATACATGAACAAATCAATGGATAGTATCCTGCAACTGTCCACTCCTTAGGAATGTCAGTATCTGGTCATGCAGGCAGGTCTTGAACTTGACTGTACCACACTGGAACTATGTCTGGAAGGTGATTAGGCATGACTTTAAGGGAGCATCACAAAGCTCGAAATGTTTGATAGTAGCAACTCTGAAAACAATCTATGTCATATTTAGTTTCCTGTTCCTGAAGACTGGAAAACATTCTTGAGGCCTTAAAGAGACAGATAAAATCTCATCAGGGATTGTTGCAAAAGTAGTTGTCAATCCAGTAAGACTCAAATCCACTTGCCTCTTCTGGATACCTCTGAAAGTCACTGCTCTATTATTTGGAAAGGTAAATGTTCCTGTATCTTTTCTGCTTGTGTGTTTTTAAGCCCTTAGACAAACTTAGCCACAATGGCTGACCCTTCCCTACGTTATCACATCTTCCAAAAACTTGTCAACCATCAGAAAACACTGAAAATTGTAACAATGAATCTATTACATTCTTATCCTTTCTTTATGAGCCACACTGGCATTTTGGAATAAATAGATCTATATTCAGAGGTAGATATTTTACAGTCAAATTTAGAATGAGCTTTAAATATAGAAATAAAATAAATAGAATGTAGTGCCTGGTTCTCTCTGTTCTTCAAACAGGTTGAAAAATCTTGAAGTATCTGTCAGCCTTCTTTAAAACTTTCAAACTCAGTCCTTGCTTTCAAGGAATGTGTAGAATGCTGGCTGGTTTCTAATATTATCACTTAATTTTAGTTGTGCGATTGAATAATGAACACAAGATTCTTGAGAGTTAATTTGGACTTTCTAGATACAGAATAACTTGATTTATCCACATGCTTCAATTTTACTGATTCATCAGACAAATTTGTAGATCAAACTGCCCAGGAAGCTTCCCATGTTTGTTTCATTGTAATAAATTCCATATTTGACTAGTGCTTGAGCCACAGTTTCAATTAGAACTATTATGAGGTCTGAGTTCAAATAGCGCCTTAGTTTTGTGATGTTGGGCAAGTTATTCAGTCTCACAGTGCATCTGTCTCCTTTTTTAACAAGGGGGAAAGAACAATACCAACTTCACAGGGTAGATATGAGGATTCAATGAGATAGTATACGTAAAGTAAATGGAAAATGAATGACACTTTCCATGTCTTTGTGCTATGTTCTCCTGCCTCAGATTCTTTGCATATCCTATTTCCCTAATCTAGAATGTCCTCTCTCCTTTTCTATTTTTCACCTATAATCCCTTTTATCCTACTGTTTCTTAAATAGCCTGAGTCTCCGAACTAGGTCAGAGTCCCATATCATGTGCTCTCAGAACCTCCTTGATAAATTTCTCATAGGCATTGTTCAAATTACCATATGCAATTTATTGCATTTACCCCATGAGACTTTAAATTCTGTGATTATAAGGGCTGTGTCTATTTCGTTCCCCGTAGATTCACAGATGGAATTCAGCATTTGGCAGTTGGTGGAGGTATAGTCTCTCTCTTTACAATCACTGCCAACATCCCCAAAAGGCCAACATTCCCTCTAGTGGTCCTTTTTGTTATTAACAGGATGATATGGTGAGGTTGGTGGTGAAGCATCTAGAACTCTTGATAACCAATAGGAGGTAGTAGTTTGCTCCAACCCTGAATAGCTCTCCAAACTTAGCCTCTTTAGTCTTTAGTTTTAGAAATTGGAATACTAGGTGCAATTTTTCCTGTTTTCTGGAGATTGTGGCCAATTGACCTACAGTTTTTATTGTAATTTTTATTGTTGTTGTTATTGTTATTGTTATTACAAGAACTAAAACAGTCACTAAATTTTTGAATGACATTAGTTACTTTTATATTTTCCATTTGCTTGCCTCAGGTAAAGGACTGCTAAGTGACAGGTAGCACCATTTTTCCCCATCCATGATTATATGCTTTTGCTGTCTGAAAATGAGCTGCTCAATCAATATTGAGGAAAGAGTTTTAGTCTCTGTTCTCCTGGAATTTGCTTTCTCTTGGGGAACATATTTGTGTATGTATCATTTTTATTACATTTTTTATATTATTTTTAGAAAAAGATAAATAAGGATCTCTAAGAGCGCATCGGTGGAACTAATCAGGTCTGAGGAAGCAGGAAAACTTTCCTGATGATGGAACATATATGATGAGACTCAAATGCCTAGTGAGAGCTCACGGGAACTTTCCTCTCCCCCTTCCCTCTCTCATACATTGCAGAGACTCCAGCAGGGGTGAAGCCAGAGGAGGGGAGGGGTTTGACCCATATTTGAGATGACCAGCATAACTAATGCCAATAGAATGAAAGCTAAGAGTGTCAAAAGAGGGAGCAAGAGAAATGGGGCCAAACCATACTGGGCCTCTGAATTTCATTTTTCTCATCTGTAAAATGGAGGCCAAGTTCATTGCCTCCATATCTGATATGGTCATCAGAAACTAATGAGATACCCCATGTGCAATTTTAATACTCTATATAAAATGGGTAGATGGTCACATTATAGAATATCGTGTACATATGCATGCATTGCATAGTGAGAGAACAATTTGTAATACAACTATGCACATACAAAAGACTTCTATGTGAAGTCCACGCTCTATCTATATGGAATTGAACTTAAATTTTTCACTGGAAGGAACACTGCTAAGAGGAAACTTAACATTTGCTCCACAACTCACAAGCTGATACTATAACAAGACTCTGAGCAGGGTTTATTTCAGACCCAATTTGAGCTATTGAGTACATATCAACAAGACTGCCAGCATTCATTACATTTGGAGAGACAGATGGTCTGGACTGGGACAACCAATTAATGTAAAATGTGTTCTTTGTTGGCACTTACCACAAAGGAAGATCTTTTTTTGAAGTACCTTGTTCTTAAAGTTTATTCTATTTTCATACTAGTGTTCCCTTATGTGGAAAGTAAAAGTACTTAAGATTTCTATCGGTAAAATTTTATCTAATTTTGATAACATTTATAGAAAGCTAATGCCTATGAATTACTGTTTTTTATTTTAAGGAGTATAAAATAAGATATTTATTTGAAATATTCTGTTGTTCCATTAATCACATTTTTCACCTGGTAGAAAAGTATGAGGAAATTGTTTTTCCAAAGATTGCTCAATCAGGTCATTTCTCACTTTCTTAAAAATCTTTTCTTAAATTGTGTAGGTGTTACTGGATTTAAAAATTGTTCTGGGTTGATTGCAGAAGACAGAAAACACAAATGTACTATTTTTCTTAATACATGTCCTTTCAGGTATTGGCTGCTTGATCAAACCATGGAAAACATTTTTTTATAGTTGAAAATGTTCTAAAAAATCTTTGCCAAATGTCCTATTATTCAAAGGTTATTAATGCTCAGATTCTTACAGGAAATGTCCTTTAATCTTCTGACCCAGGGTGAAGCTCATACAAAGGAAAACATGTCTGTCTAGAGTGACAAAGGATGGATAGAAGGTAGGGTTAGGGCAATATGGTATCATGTATTTCCCATTGGACCTTGAAAGCTAGGGTTCAGAGATTAAACATTATCTCCTAAGCCAAGGTGGGAAATGCAATACAATTTATTGAGTTGGAGAAAGTTAATGTTAGAATTTATTTTTATATATTTTTCATCTTTTATTTTCTGCATGTTTGACAATATAGAATATATTATTTACAGGAATCCTTGTTTATTATTTATGAATACATATACATAAATTGGTAATACCAGCTTAAACATGTTACTGATGAGTATTTGATCAGAAAAGTTTGGAAATCACTGTTCTAGGTCATGGTAAGTTAAATGAGGATATTGAACTTGAGGTACTGTCTTTAGAAAATAGAGAACATAGAGGAAAGGGCTGAGGAAGGAAAGAAGAGGTGGGGAGAAAGAAATAAACACACATGCACATTACATACGAAGGCTTACACATAGACCAGTAACAATAATCATGTACATGGAAAACCACTGTGTATGGACTTTCAATGTGTGAACCAAAGTACTGTCTAAAGCAAAACCAAGTCACCTTAGCTTTCCTTTAAAGGTGACAAGGGCACTTGTGAAGTGTCATCTGAGCTACTTGCGTCAGGTTGTTTTTTTGGCCTATTATGTGCTGCGTGTCTGCTAATTTTTGTAGATGTTAATGTGCAATATTGGTGCCTTATGTCTCAGAAGTACAATAGTAATGAAAATGCTACAAATGTTAATAATAAGAGGCATCCTCAAATTATTATAAAAGTAAAGGTAGAGGGTGGTAAATACAATTATTAATTCAAATGGTAAGAATAACATTACGTGATTACGGGACAAATGGCTAAACAGAAAGAACAATTCTGAAGGAGAAAGAACAATTCATGCAAAATACGAGATCTATGCCTAAGCTGTAGGAAAAATATTGCTGGGAGGTGGAGATTTTTTTCTCTGAATTGTTTAATTTCAAAAATTATCCTTGTCCACACATATATGAACAAGATAAAAGATCTGGGTGCATTAAGAGCATACATTTCCCAAGAAAATATAAATGCTGTGGACGAAATATGAAATTATAATTCAAACACGGATCTGTCTGACTCCAAACACCAACACTAACAAGCTGCTAGCCTTGGAGAGGTACCTAACCTCTCTGATCTTAAGGTCCATCATCCACTGAATGGGAATAATGAGACGCAGCTAAGAGTATGTATGTCAAATGATTCAAGTAAAACCCCAAGCTGTGGCATATCAGCAGTCCTCAATAAATGGTAGCTATAATCAGAAATAATAGTATCTAATCATAATAATCTATCATCATAATAAAAATAATAGGCATAGGAATATTTCACCATACCTGGCCCTTAGTGAGGTGTGCAATGCATGTTAGCCCCAGTTTCTTTTCTTTACTTGTTCCATTAATTTGAATAGAAAATGCAAGAGGAACTGTATTATAAGAAAATAAAAGACCAGTTATTATGCAATTGCTTAGACTTACATAATGAATGATTGAATTCTATTTATTTAGTCTGGTCTTTTAAATATTCTATTACTATTTGGGAAATGATTGTATTTTGCATTTGCAGATTTGATCAGCAGGGAAGCCTTGATATGAACTGTTCTTCATTTTTATTTGGATTACTTTTGCAAAGGTATACCAAGACTGTGTTTAAATGCAGACAAAAGCACATCCATAATGAGTGTATTCAAACTCCCACAGGTGAGCAAGGAGGACCAGAAAGTAGAGTGAATAGAAAATTGACTTTCTGGTCATCACAAGACCTTATGAACATACCTAAGTTTAGAAAAATAGGAAGGACATAAGACAATGTTTAAAGTATGCAGAACAATGCACATTTTGGGGAATCTTAAGCATTCTGAAGATAGTTAAACATGATGGTGGGCAGGCCAAAATGACAGTAAACTAGATCTGGAATGAGGCAAGTATATCAGACAAATATTTAAAATTCCTTGCCCTCATGGTTTCATCTCCCACTTTATTATGATAGTGTTTATTTTGAGTGATCTGGAATTAAAATATTTTAGTTCTCTTTTTCTTAACTAAATAAATATTTGCTGAATGAAGAAATTAATACATTTACTTACAGATTCACTGTACTGAATATGGGTTTGTGTTTGAGTTTGTGTGTGCATGTTGCTCTTTCATGAGAAGGACATGGTTGTCAAGGTGTATGTACATATTTGTACATGTGCAGGAGTGGATGGGGTCACATAATGTCAAACATAGTGACATTTTAAATATAGGGATACTTCCCTTTTGTTGATTGAAGAATTTCATGATGTACTAACTGGCTGTTTGTGGGGGGAGGGGAGGGCGCTGGGTTTGAAGATGGCTTTTTAAACATAAATTCATCTTTCCAATACACTATTTTTAAAGAAGGTACTGGTGATTGCACCCAGGACCTCATATATGGGAAGCAGGCGCTCAACCACTGAGCTGCATCCACTTCCCAATGAGAATAGGTTTTTTCACTTGTTTTTAGGAGGTACCGGGGAATGAATCCAGGACTCTCATACATGGGAATCAGGAGCTCAACCACTTGAGCTACAACTGCTCCCCTCCAATACACTATTACTTATAAGGCAGACAAAGGTTATGAATATACCTTCAGGTTTGTGCTTCACAGTATTCAAATTAAAGACCACGTAAATAGATTCTAAGTTTAATTTAGATTCTACAGAAGAAAGAGTTAGTGGAGGAATGACTAGCATGGGCAGAGTCAAATATATATTGCTTTGTAAGAGACTTGAAGGTTGTCTGCAGATGGTATGTGCTGAACAGGGAGGCAGCTAATTGGCAACCCTTCACCTGCATTGACCAGTAGTCTTTTCACCTGATGTGCTTCACTCCTCCAATTTACCTAAGTTCTTCTCCTCTTCACATGTAAGACAAAAGTAATCATCTGTAAGATACTGACCAAAACAGTAAGTTGGATAGATTCTGGTCATCAGAGGAAGAGTTGATGTTCTTGAGGTGTTTAAGAAGAACTGAGATTGAAGAAGGGGTCAGAGACTTAGGAACAGACTCAAAAAACTTTCAGGAAGAAGGAAGATTTAAAACAGCCCATAGGTAAGGCATGTATTTAAAAGCACTCTTTTAAGGGCTTAGCTCCAGACGTGATTAATAGAAGCCTTCCTAAAATTCCTGTCTATCATCAGTAGCAAAGTCTTTGTTAATTTACTGAATACATAAAATGGAGTTCTATTAGTGAATCTAGTAATATCTCAATAAGTAGTTTGGTGAAATAAGCTCTCACTGATGAAATGAGAGGTAAGCACGAGTTTGAATTGGCTAAAATAATTTCAAGACTTGTTAATTAAAGTGGTATCTGCAGACCAGCAGCTTCAGCAAAACCTGTGAACTGGTCAGAAATGCAAACTCTCAGGTCCCACTTCAAGATTACTGAATCAAAATTTGTATTTTTGCAAGATCCATAGGTGACTCATGTGCACATTAATTTTAAGAGAACTGATTTGGAGAAATTCCCAACACTACACGACAAGTTATAAGACTCTATCATGGCCTTATAGGTGATGATTTGTTCTAAATCCTGAAATGATCCAGAGTCTAGTCATATATTTTGGATTCTGCCAGCCAAAAGGGTGACAAAATCCTGCCTCTGGAAACTTAGCATTGCTTCATTTAAACCTCCTCAAGGTGATGATGATAAGATCATCAAAAAATAAAGCTTAGGGGAAGCAGATGTGGCTCAATCAACTGGGCTCCCGCCTACCACATGGGAGGTCCCGGGTGCGGTTCCGGTGCCTCCTGGAGAAGATGAGCAAGACAGCAAGCTGGCATGTCAAGTAGGCGCGGTGAGCTGATGCAACAAGATGATGCAACAAGGAGACACAAAGAGGAAAGACAATCAGAAACACAACAAAGCAGGGAGCTGAGGTGACTCAAGCAATTAAGTGCCTCAGTCCCACATGAGAGGTCCTACGTTCGGTTCCCGGAGCCTCCTAAAGAGAAGACAAGCAGACACCGAGAGCACACTGTGAATGGACACAGAGAGCAGACAGTGAGTGCAAACAATGGGGCGGGGGGGGATAAATAAATAAAATAAATCTTTAAAAAATTAAAAGATAAAGCTTAGAATCAATGAACTAAATTTAGAGATTAAGCACCCAGGACAGTCCCAGTTTATGACCACTGCATAATTGCTGATAATGCCCTTTCTAACTCTCAAATATATCTGGGTTTGAGTAATAAATTATGTGGTCACCCTAAGAAAGGGTCATATACAGTTACTTTTATGCTTGCCTGCTAATGAATGTGTGCTTATTACAAAACAAACAAATATTAAACAAAAACAAAACAAACTGAAAGCACATTTTCATATTTAGGTAGAACTTCCTCCCCCCAAATTTTTGTTGTTGGTAGCAGTAGGTAACGCAAGAGAGATGAGCTTGATAGAACAAAGGGCTCCCCACATGGGGCCTGTCTGCCTTCCCGTCTGTGTGCCTAAAAGGGCAATTCAAATTGTTTTCCAGTAACAAGTGACAGCTTGCCCCAGAGGAGCATTCAAGCCTCGGCAAGACAGATACATGCTTGCAATTTTGAAATGTCATTTTTCCCCCCAGATTCTTCTCATCTTGACCACTGAGAGTTTAAAGATTGTTGGGCCAAATTTTATTCAGAGTTCAAGCCGAAGGTGGTGTCTTTCCCCGCCCTCAGTATTCTCTGCAGGTAGAAAGATCTGCCAACTGCTTGGCCCACAAGTTCACTCTTTGATAACAGTCGGTGAGGTTTGATTTCTAACCTCCTTTTCTTACTCTGTAGAAGCACTGTAGTGACTTCTATGACACCTGTTTCATAGGTAGTCTACACTGCTTAAGAAAGCATCTCTGCTTCCTTAAGGAAAAACTATCACCTTCATACCCTCCTACCATCTCATACACTTTATAGGTTTAGCAAACCCTTTAATAATATCCTTGTCTTCTCCTACTTCCTCCCAACAAATATTTCAAACAAAAAATAGTTAAAAGTACTCAGAAGAAAAACAACAATTAAATAGAAGGAGACACCAGCAGTTATCAGCCACCTATAGCAAACACTAAAAGAGAATATTTTATAAACCACAATAAATATTTCCATTTCTGTGGATTTGTCTTTGAAGTATTAAATATGTATTACACACCACTCTCAAAATATTATCTAGGGAAGAAAAGAACCAGTCAACTGATAGGTATACTTTTGGGAATGAATAAAAATCTATTTCCCCCTGACACAGCCAGAAAAATAATAACAAAGCTTTAATAGAGCAAACAGTGGAATAATAATCAATACAACTCGTGTTGCTACTCATGTAGTTGCCCTAAAAACATTGTTAGCAGTGATTTCCAACACAATGGACCACACTTCACTGTTGGCGCCACCCTCCTTCTATGTTAAAGTTAGCAATGGGAAGCATACGTGCAAAAGGAAAAGAATCAGATCGCCACCGGCTGTAGCCTTTGAATTTTCTTTGAAATTAATGACAAACATTTGTATCCATTTCAAGTCTTTTTACAATTCATAATCTGATCCTCTGAAATACACTTTAAACTGCTTATAATAAAAATCACTTGCATACCGCTGTATATAATATGCAGAGATACGGAGAAAAATAGACAGATATCAATAAAAATGTGTCAATTGTTCTGGGAGGCAGTGTTGAGCCATTTGTCAGTACACTTACCACACTCTGTGCTTCCTGACAGCCAATGCAAAGAGGGAGAAAGGGATACAGAAGGACAGAAGTGTGAGAGAGAGCAGGGAAGGAGGAGAGAACAAGGCAAGGGAGGGAAGGAGATAAATTACATAGTTACTATTGCATGACACAAGACAGTCCTGCAACTCTTCAGAAAGTACTACATAAGCACTGTTGTGTAAACAAGGTGGCAATGCTGGCTGCCTGATCAGTGTCTGCTTGTAGCCTCAGCCTACTCTATAATATTATACATAAGTAAAATTTATGTTGGAGCATATGGTTTGCCAGCACTATTTCTCTGCCTTACATATTTCACTTTACGGTTCATTACTCACATTTGCTCTTAAATACAGTAGTTTTAACAGCTGTCTCTAGTTTCTATCAAAGTACCCTAAAAATCCTATAATAATATTTTCCACCTCATTTCCTCCTTTCTTTTGACTGCATTGTGATAAAGCACTTGTCCGATAAGGGAAAGTGACAGCCTTGTCAAACTCCAGAGCAAGCATTTGCATACTGTTATTTTATTCAGACGATTAGAGCAGCTAACAGAAACTGAGGGAATTTACTTTTCCTAAATAATACATTCTCCCTGATTATGGTGGTTTATCCTACAATCTGTCACTCACAAACCACCACTTTTGTAGCTTTTTTTTTCTAAGTAGAAGAAAAATGTTCCTTATTTTCTGCTTAAAAAACGCTTTGTTAAAGAAAATCAACATAGGAACACTGGACACCATCCTTAGTTTTGATGAGGGATTTCCACATAAATAAATAAATACATGGCATGCTAGTACTATGATAAACCTACTAAAAGTCTAGCGACTTTAATCCCAGAAGAGTAGCGTTTTGCAAACCTTAAGTAAACCTTAAGTAAATATTGCAAAGGGCAGTGATGTTTTTCAGAAGACCTTAACAGCTGCTTCAGAAAGCATCTTATTTCTTGTCCACAAGTCACTTAATATTGAATCTGTAGGGAAAAAAGAGATTACCTCATTCAAAGGTTTAAATATTACTTCCTCTCAAAAGGGTAGAGGAGCTTTTAAAGTGTTTGAGCTTCTTTTCTCAAGTTGATACATTCAAATGGTAAACTGGTGGATTAAACCATTTTTCTCATCAGCTTTTGTTCTGATCATCCTTGAAGGGAAGGCTATCAACCAGGAAGCGCTGGCAGACATTGTGCTAATAGTTAGCTTTTTTCCTCTATTAATTATATGTGTTAGAACACTTACTCAAGAAAAGAATAATTTTCACAGTAGGAGACATAGATTTTTTAAAAATAGATTCTATAACAGTTGCTTATAGTAATAGTTGCAATTCATTTGCAACTTGGCTCTTGCTTTTTGGTCTAGTCACATGTAAAAGAGCAGAGCAAAAAGCATGGTCTCTTGGGATCAGGCATAAATGTATTTGAATTCTTGTTTTCTCCATACTACTTCTGTTACCTTGAGAGAGTCACTTAAGTATTCTGGGTTTGTGTTCTTATCTGTAAAATGGTGAAAGATACCTATTATTATTTTCTGTCTGTTCTCGAAAGTGTGTGTCTTGTTGCTTGAGACTGGAAGAGCTTTGCATAGCTTCTGACCTAAGTGCATAGAGGCATTTTTCTTTCCCTATGTGGACTAAAGGAAACTATAGCAATTTCTTCCTACTGCTCTCCCACTGTGCAGACATATTTGGGCTTGGTTATGTGGCTGAGAATGTTATGCAGAACAACTTGCATCACCAGATGGCATTCAAAACCTTCTCCATCAGCAGCCCCTGCCCACATTGTGTCTCGTTATAGTATACACAGGATTTTATCCTAAGACTGAGAGCAAGACTCAGTGTCCTGTCGCTCTGCCTCTGTCTCTGTCTCTCATTCTCACTGAAGGCAGCCTTGTGAAATTCTGTATTCCTGATGTTCAGTATAGAGGTAAGTATCTAGATTCATGTGTACCTGACTGTGAATCCTGGATCTGCCCTTTCTGGAGATATGTCATTGAACAGCTAATGTAACCACTCTGAATCTCGTTTTCTTTATCTGTGAAATGGGATTTATAAGAGTAGCTACTGCACAGCATAGTGATTAAATTTAAAAACTATTAATTGTAAAATGTGCATCGGCACAACACTGGCACTGTGTAAGTTGGTATGAGCTTTATCAATATTAGACTTCTAGAGCAACCCAATTAATTTTGAAACCCTTTCAGGGTGGTATAACAAAAGCTTCTTCCTTTGCCCAAGGGTTGCCTGTCAGTTTAAACCTAGATGACCATCTGAACTCTTATTCTCTTCATCTCCCCACTGTTCAGTGTTCCCTTGATTTTTTCCCTTCTCTGACTTCCCATCCCAGGGCCTATTATTTTTTCAATGTCTTTTGCTTGGGCAAACACTGACTTCTATCTATGGAGTTTTCCTTTGATGATGCTGGAAAGATCTTCAGTCCTGTCCACGGGCAGGTGGAGTTATAAAAAAAGAGAGAGACATTTTACTCCAACTGCTGCCTGAATTGGAAAATGCCAGTAATTTAGGTAACAAAAGAGTTATGATGTGACAATCCCTCTTAAACTTTCCTTATGATTAGACAGTGACGGTAAGGCTGTCCTACTGTGCCACATGGATTGCCTCTAGGCAGGGGTTCTTAGCCAGGGATCTGTAAGCTTGAATTGAAATTCAAAAAACATTATTCTTGTGGGGACGTGTTGGTGTGAGTGCGATATATTTATTAAATAATACACAGTATAGTGTGGACTTAGAAAGGGGTCTGTGGTTTTCACCTGACTGGCAAAGGGGTCCGTGGGACAAAAAATGTTAAGAACCCCTACTCTAGTCTGTGCTTTTTACCAACAGTCTTTCTTATTCCCAACGTATGGAAGAGGCTGAGATTTTCCTTTGTGTTATTCACTCAAGCATTAACATGATCCATGATCCTCAAAGAGGGAATGATAAGTGTCCTGGAAGATGGTGAATGGAAGTGAAAACCCCTCATGTCCAATTTTGTATTTTCTAATTATTATGAATATTCAAATAAGAAACATTTGGAAACCTGCTGACATATTTAGGGGCTGACTTAGTTTCTTTACCCTTATAGGATATTCTGGTGGAGGGAAGGGAACAGTTATATGTACACTTATTCCTTCATATTTGCAGAGGCTACTAAACTATAGTTCTGCAATCAATGCTTAATAATGACAAAGGTCTAAGAAAGATTTGCATGCATTGAAACTTGGGGAGACAAAATGATTGTCATTTTTGTTTGTCACTTTTCATCATATTAGAGTGTCAACAAAACTGCTTGACAGGATATTTTAGTGAAATGATGCCACCCATAAAAATGTATTTTACTGACTAAAGTTTATATAATGTACAAGAGGAAAGAACTACTGCATTTCTTGAAAATTGTCTTTAAGAAAATATACATTTTCCAATTTTATATAAATTAGAAATACTTCATTTTATACCTACATGTAATCATTGATTGTTTTTTTCTCTACAGGTATGCATTGCATTCATGTTAAAATTAAAGAAGTAACTATCAAACTGCAGATATTTTCCCTATGGTTTTATTTATTTATTTATTTTTAGGGCGACATTATTTTTTTAATTAAATTTTTTATTTTTATTTTTAAAGAAGCTCTAGATTGCATAAATAAGGGTTCCAATATGCCCCACTACCTCCCCCCCCCCACTTTCCCACATTAACAACATCCTTCATTAGTGTGATATGTTTGTTACAATTGATGAACACATTTTGGAGCATTGCCACTAAGCGTGGATTATAGCTAACATTGTAGTTTACACTCTCTCCTGCACAATTTTGTAAGTTATGACAAAATATACAATAGCCTGTATCCGTCTTTGCAACTTCATGCAGAACAAATCCAATGCCTGAAAATGCCTCCATATTACACCTATTATTCCCTCTCCTATCCAGAGAACCTCTGATGGCCACTGACTTCACATCAATGATAAGAGTTCTTCCATTGCTAGAATAATAATAAGTCTATAGTAGAATAATACTATATCTATTTTAGTTCATTGTTCTTTCCCCAATCTTGAAGATTTGGGGATGGTAATGCCCACTTTGCTTCTAATTGAGAGGGGCCTTAGATCCCATGGGGCAGATGGTTGGAACTATCTATTGACTCAGTGGGTGGAGATCCAAGCAATAACTGAAAGAATATTGAATTCCCATCCTGGGGAGTTCTGCTACATTCTCTAATAGGACAGCAAGAATCCTCTGAGTACAAGGGCAGGGCCTAGTGAAGGAAGACAGACCATTATGCCACATCCTTGATACTAATGATTGTACTTATGAACCTTTTCTTGTGAAATTAAAACCTAGTGTAGTATTATATACTGCCTAAGAGTTACTTCCTGAAAGCCTCCTTGTTGCTCAAATGTGGCCTCTCTCTAAGCCAAACTCAGCATTACTTTCTCCCAGTGTGGGACATGACTTCCAGGGATGAGCATCCCTGGCACTGAGGGTTTACTACCAAGTACCAGCTAGCAATGCATCTGGAAAAAGACCTTGACCAAAAGGGGGAAATGATAAATACAAATGAGTTTTTATGGATAAGAGATTTCAATGTGAGTCAGGAGGTAATTCCAGAGGTTACACTCATGCAAATCTCAGCAGGATGTCATTGACTGCCACAGTAAACAGTGCCTCCAGTAGTGGGGCTCCTGAGGACTCTAGAGACATCCAGAAACTATAAGCAGGGCAAACAAGCTCTGGAATTTAGCACCCTGTCAGTGGGCCTTACTTTGGAATTTATGCTCCTCAGTGTAACAGAATTAGACTCATTTATAGGTTCTCTACACATGGCTCTTCTGCCTCTTTTATTTGAACCTATAATTAGCACTATTCTTAATAAATATAAGTCCCAGAGACTTAAATCTTTGGTCCGTCCATGTGCCAGTTGAGCCCTGAATTTCTGCAGAGTTGTGACACCTACTCTCCAGTTCATTGGACTCACCTAGGACAACTAACAAGGAGATGATGATGGACAGCGCCCATCCCAAGGAACAGAGAGTGTCTCCCTATGCTTTTAGAGCTCTGTTGCATTGCAGGTAGATTTCAGAAATAACCTTCTTCTCTATGGACAAGACTATACAGCTATCATTTTAATGCATGTACATTTTAAGTTAGTAGGAGATATATAAATTTGACTTTAAGTCAAATGTGTTTGCTTTATAATCTCCAAAAAATGGGGGGGGGGATTAAGCTTTGCCACAAATTCTTACTTTGTACTTTTTTTTAATTAAGAAAAAATAAGAAAGATAGAAACTTAACCCTCCCAGATTCTGTAGCATCCACTGTTCTGGACGTTTTAAATGTAGGTGTTATTTCTTTTACCTCAGCATGCCCCTGACTATTTGTCCCAACATTACACGCCAGTACCTCTTTCTCTTGCTTAAGGAAAAAACAGCATATTGTTCATGTTGATCCTAGCAAATAACTGTTCTCTCGTTATAATTTCCTAGTCACCAGAATCTCTTTAAAGTCAGCAGAATTGTCTTTGTTTTACATAGCAATGGCAGAAGTTTGCACTTTACTGATATCATAGTCGATTCTTATTTGAGCAACCTCATTTGCAAAGCTATTAGACAATAAGAATTTGAACCAATTATCAGTCACTTTCAAAACTCACGTGAAAGAATAAAAAGCATGCAGAATAAGCAGACTTGCTAGAAATAAAATGTTTGCAAATCCAGAGACCTTCTAATCAAATTTGAGGTTAGAGTAGAATTTGAATGAAGCAACTGAGATGCAGGATATTAAGAAATTACAAATCTAAGGTTTCTAGTGGCAAGCTATCAGAATCTGGTGATGGGATAATGCCTGATATGGGAGAATAAGCCTGATCTTTACAGTCAGATCTGTTTAGGATTGCATCCCATCTCTATCTACCCTGGTATAACTTTGACTAAAGCAAAATACTTAAATTCTCTAAAGTCTCAGTTCCTTTAATTTTATAAAGATAGTGATATCTACTTCTAAACAATGTTGGAGAGTTAAAATAGAAAATGCAGATAAAATGCCTGTCACACTGTCACTGGTACATAGTATGCATTCAAATATTTTTTCCTTTTTCTACTTCTCTTCACACAAAATGGCATTAATTCCTGCTGCTTGTTCATTTTACTATAATACTTTGTTGGTGCTAAATTAATCTTCTCCCTGTTATTTCTTGCCATGAAGGCATTATCATTTCCCAAATTTCCTTTAAAAGTTGTGTGTGTGTCTGTGCATGCATCTATGAGTGTATTCCATTCAACTGTTCTATATTCAGAGAGTCTGGTAAAATTTCAATATGCAACAAAAAAATTACAGAAAATTTCTAACTCTTCAATGTCATCCATCAAAAAGTTACTTGTATATTTTCAAAGGAATTGGGCTTTTTATTATTTTGCAAAATGTCATAAAAGTCTGTTCCTTGAAAACTTCCAGTGATGGGGAACTTTTCACATCATTCTTAAGTCCATAGAACTTGGACAGCTCTAATTGTTAAACAACAGCAACAAAAATCTTTAGACTGGGCCAAGATTGTGACATCAAAAAGTAGAACTATTAGCACTTAGAAAGTAGCACAAACAGCATGATGTATTTAAAGAACTGTCACTTCACAGAAGCACTGAAAAAGCAATTCTCCTGTCTTTGTCTTTTCCAGAATGAACAAAGATTTTCATTTGTTTGTAACTTGAGCATAGGTCTGGATGCCACATTTGTATTCAAATCCTGGCTTTGTCAGCTGTAGGACTTTGGGAATTTTTACTCACTTCCTCTTTTATTCTGTTTCCACTTCTATGAAAAGTAAGAGAAGTTGCATCTAGTTTATTGGGGTTGTCCAATAAATGGTAATCTTCAATTTTCTAGGTGGTGAGTAAGAGAGCTTAACCAATTCCAACAAGTTTACACAAGTAGTAAGTAGTGGGCCCAGGCCTGGAAATCAATCATATTATGTACTGTGGAACTTTAAGTGAATCACAGGGCGAGGAAGATAGCAAGGATGTTCTCTAAATGCTTTGTTTGGGTAGTAGCCCTATCACAGCCAAATGTGAAGTAAGTAAAAGTCTCAGACTTTATGCATAAATAAATAAATAAACAAATAAAAATAAAACATAAAAGGAGATTTGACCTATATCTGCTAAATTTATTCTTGCTGATATTGGTTCTTTGTTACAGTCTGTTGAGATTATTTTGGATCATGACCTTGCTGTCGATTTAAAATCAACATAAATGTGGCTTCCATATCTTTAGCCAAGTCTTTGATCAGACAGAACCAAAGATGGCCTCCTGAAGAAACATTCCATAGTGAAATCTATCATGAGACACAATTTGAATGTGTTTCTCAATGAGCTGTAAGTTGTGTGGGCCATGTTTATGGTATATTTAGAAGTCCATTTCTTCACCTGACTTAGAAAGTTGTAATGAAAATTTTTGCTTGTTGAAATAAAGGCATGCTGCATCTTGGTCATATACTTGTTCGGAATCTCTTTCAAAGAGAAAATAAGTTACTAATCAATATTCAAAAACAAAGAGGTCCAGAAGAATGTCTGGCTCATATTCAGTATTATTCCTGGTGTCCAACAAAATATCTCATACATGTGGTTGGTCAATTGATATATATGAAATAAATTTTTTTTTTTAAGCCTTGAGATCAGTTATTATATCCAGTACACAATAATGTGTCCCTTATCTCCGCTTTCATCTAAATGTTTACTATATGGACTTTCACCCATTCTGCATTATAAAGGAACTTGAAAATACTTCATTCATAACACAAATTCCAATAATCACAATGTTATGAAGTCCATTTTAAACCACAATTGAGCTGGAATTTGGCACTTTGTTTGCAATCCGTCATATTTCACTTTCACCAAATGAAATATGAGATATGAGTCCTGGCTCTCAGGTCTCAGTCTTTCTTTGAGAACTAACCATTAGTGTGCTCGTTGCTTTTCATGCGTTCTGTCAATCAATCATCCAGATTTTCTACTGAAGTAGGTACAATTTCTAACCCTGTTACACAGATGAACAAAATTAAACTCAAATAATCGATTTGATTAGGTTCTCACATTGCAAAGTATTATTTCCCAATCATGCTATTGCACTGTTTTCCCCACGATTTAATTTAGGGACAATGACTTGGAATGATGTTCTTATGCTTATCGGGATGATCATTCTATTGATGCATTTAAAATTATGACATTTCAAAACATTACTGTATATGTACTTTTTAAAAACACTCAGTTTGGAGTAATGGTCATACATAGGCGTTTCCCTGTGACAACACAGTGCCTGCTATATAGTCAAATATTCTTTGACTGTTTAACTTTGGCGGGGGGTGGGGAGCAACAATAGAGAAATGAATGCTGGAGATACAGTAGTAATGTGGGAAGCAGTTCAGCATGCATATGTCTTAGTTAAATGAGCATGCAATGGGAAAAGGGGTCACTTACTGCTTAATCATTAAATGGAAAATCTCTCAAATCACTGATTAGCTACTTTAAGTTTAATGAAAGTTTGATTTGAAAATATTTTAATTGGGTGCTACCAGCTAGCTAGAATTGGCTCTATAACATAGATGATTCTTTCTAACAGATAACATGAAGAGTTTTACAATAAAATGATCACCACCTTTATTATCTGTGACATTTTGTGATACAGATGTTGCATTCTTATGCAAAACATAACAGATAATTGTTATAAAATACTATACTGAAATTTGGCTGATTATTCTATATGATTTAAAATGTCATGTACTAAAGGTTATTTTCACTCATTAAAATTAAATGCATGTGGCCATATGTTAGAACAATCTTCTGAATTGAAAGTCTACTAGGCTGAAAATCGTCAACAAAGTCAGAAATACCCAAAGAAAAATAGCTTTCTCCTTTTTATTTGCCAAAGCATCTTCTCTCAATTAAAATGGCATTATGTTATGCTCATGGATAGCATAATGACACCTCATTTTGACAAATCTAATCTTGAAAACAGTAAATCATTCTATATAAAAATTTGATGACATTTTTCTATTAAATTGAGTAAAATCTGTCAATACTCCAGAAATGAAATATCAGCAAAAAAAAAAAAAAAAGGATTATTGGCCTACCCAAATAATAATGTAACCATTAAGAAGATAGCATTTTCCAATTGCAATTTGCATGTCCTAATTTTAAAAGGCTATCATTTACAATAATTTGGCAGATTTGGTCCATATTTCTTTCAGAAATTCATTTCTATGTTATGCGTCAAAACAATTTATGGTACATTTATGTTGGTGAAGATAATTTGCTTAGTTTATTGTGAATGGAAATCAGTAATTACATACAATCCCATTATCTACAGACATAAAGTTAATTAATGGTAGTAATTTTATACAGAATATTAGCTGGTGTTAGTAATGATGAAAATGTAACTGTGGTACATGCCTCTATCATAACTGAATTTCCTTGATCTTGATGAAAAAAGAAATGTTGACTTAGTAATAACAATTCCACAGATGATTTTGTGATAGCAGTGTTTGGGCAATAACTCTTCTCCACACTCTGGTTTTGAATAGAATGGAGTTTGAGTTCTGAATTCTCTATTTCTGTGCTATATAGCTTTGAGCAAGTAACATGGCTTGTCCAAGTCTCATTTTTATAACCAGAAACATGGGAATAATTTGTTTGTTTCCCAAACTTAAACACCAATGTTTTGGAAATTCCTTAACAATTAATCTGTCAAAAATATTAATTGCCTCCTAACTCCCTGACTTGAAAGAATACTTTTATTGATGGAAAGCAAGCAATAAAAATGAAACATGGAAGGAAGGAAGGAAGAAAGGAAGGAAGGAAGGAAGGAAGGGAGGGAGGGAGGGAGGGAGGGAGGAAGGAAAAAAAAAGAGAGGAAGGAAGGAAGAAAGGAAGGGAAGAAGAGAGGGAGGGAGGAAAAGAAAGAGAAAGAAGCAAAGAAAAGAAAGAAGAGTGAAGGCAGGAAGAAGGAGAAAGGGAAGAAAAAGGAGAAGGAAGAAAGAAGGAAAAGAAGAAGAAAATTAAGGTAAATTTTTAATGGAATGACTGAGGACCTGCTTTAGCCTAATAATAGGTTATAAGTATTAAGAATTTTGTATTATTAACTTCTCCACCACCACAATATGAAAAATATTTTAAAAGTTTATAATATGAATCAATAAATTATAGGTGGAGCCATTTACAGAATAACTACACCTTAAGTGTAGATATTCAATCATTGAAGAAAAGTGGAAGTCATATTTGCTTAGATGATAATCCAAATACAAAAAATATTTTGTAAAGTAATTTCACAAAATACATTGAAAAAGTTTAGCTATAAGATTACTATACTCCATTCTCTTCTTTTCTGTACAGATCATTTCTTTTTCTTTCTGTCATTTAGAACATTGTAGAGTGAAAATTAGAAAATAAATTAATGTCAGTATACCCACTTCCTACAATTGTTATGAAGACTAAATGAAGGCATATATGTAAATTGCTTAGAACACAATGCAAGTTATGAAATATTTGTTACTTTCTTATTTTGAATCACTAATATTTTGGGAGAAACATACATCTTTTAGAATGGTCATTAGTCTCCCCCTCACCCCTCCCACCCCAATCTGAGGGTTTTAAGTGGCGAACCCTTGAGACTGACTGGTATGTGCAGATTCCTCTTGTCCATGGCTAAAAGAGCTTATTTCAACTGGAAAGGAGCAGATAGTGCCCTTGTTACCCAATTTGTTTGTGGAAGTAGTGTTTAACTGATTGATCAATAATTACTTATTTCAATGTTCATGGGTGTCTACGTATGGGTTCTGTTTATATAAGATTCTGCAGGGTAGTTTTGCTTTGCTCCCACTCCAGATCCATTAGCTGCCTTGCTCACTGCCTTAGAAGCTTGCGCCATGTGAATGCCATCAGGGATTCTCAGAGTGTGCTCCCTTGACCAGCAGCATTGACATCACCAGGGGTCTAATTAGAAATGCAAAGCAACAGACCCTACCCACACCTATTGAAACAGAAAATCTGTGCTTGGGCTCAGTATATGTGGTTTAAAGCCTTCCAAATAATTCTGAAGCATGCTAAAGTTTGAGAAACACTGGACTACATCAACAAACTCCTTTGACTTCTAGTTGAGTTTAGTCAATGGGGAGCATCTACAGGGAAATGGAGGGAAGGCAGGGAGGGAGTGAGGTTGGGATATTTATCCAACAAGATTCCTCTCTGTACTGTCATCTCAGGCTGGTGGCATCCCTACACACATGGTTATAGTGCCTACAGGTGACGTTTTACGATGCTCAAGTTTCTGGTCTCTTTACCCTTTATTACCTTTTCAGTTCTTGGAGTAAAAGCACACCCCGCTGTCACTAACCTGGAGTGACAGTTTGCGATTATTTTTGTGAATCCCAAAAAGAGAAATTTACCCTTTGATTATATTGGATTCAGTTGAGGGGCCCTTGATTAAACTACCTGTCAAGATTAGTGCTTTGATTAGACCACATCAGTAGGACATGACTCAGGTTGAGTCCCCGTCCCCTTGGTGGGCCCATATAAACAGACACTCACTCAAGAAGATGCCAGAAGCTCTGTCATTTTTTATCATGGGGCCCCTGGAAGAGATGAGCCATTCCCTTGTTAGTTTGCAGCTGACCTTGGGAAGAGAGCCAAGACTGATATAGAAAGCCTGGAAAGAAACGAGACAAGCCCTATGCCAGCCTGCAGCTGAGAGAAAGAAAGCCCAGAGGGGAAGGCTGAAATATCACGGAGATCAGAGACCATATTGCTTCAACATGTGGCAATTGACTTTGATGAGAAAGAAACCTTGAGTTGGACTCTTTAGGGCCTTGTAACTGTAAGCTTTTACCCCAAATAAATACACTTTATAAAAGCCAACAATGTAAACTATAACCCACACTTGGTGGCAATGCTCCAAAATGTTTTCATCAGTCGTAACAAATGTACCACACTAATGAAGGATGTTGTTAATGTGGCAAAATGTAGAAGGTGTAGGGAGCAGGGCATATGGGAATCCCTTATATTTTTATGTAATATTTATGTAATCTAAATATCTTTTTTTAAAAAAAAAGTATATTTAAAAAAAAAGCTAACAGATTTCTGGTACTTTGCATCAGCATCCCTTTGGCAGACTAATATACCTGGGATAGTGCATTACCATTTGTGATTTTTCTGCTATACTGCCTACACCTTTGCAAATAATCCCTTCATAAAAATTTCCTGAAATTATACAAATTGGGTGAGTCAGTTATTATTTCTTCCTTCTAGGATACTGACTGATAGTGAGACTGGTGAAGAAATGAGGCACTGAGAATTTAACTTGCACAGAGTCACTTGGTCAGTGTCTGTGCTGGGACTTAAAACCAGGATGTCTCTGATTCCAACATCATATTGTTAGAAAGAAAAATTCTAACACTAACTTCCAGAATGTTAATTAAATATTTTATTGGAGTAAAATTTATATAAAGTGTCCATTTCAAAGATTGTTAACAAATGAATAGACTCTTGTAATGCTGAAAAAGATATGACATTTCTGTTATCCTCAAAACTTCCTTCCTGCTACTTAATCAGTTCTTCCATTCAGAGGCAACCACACTTTTAATGATTTTGCCTATTCTAGAACATCATATAAATTGAATTATACAGAATGCATTCTTTTTTTGAAATTTTAATTTTATATTTCATTTTATTTTTTTAACAAGTCAATTTTATTGTCACCTCTCAATCTCTCTGTGCCTTTCTTGCCATACACAGTTGCTATTCTTTTTCCTTCTCTTTTGTATATTTGTATTTATATTTTGTAAAAATAGTCTAATATATGCAATATCACATATATTTGTGCTTTACATGAGGTTTTACTATCTTATACAGTCCCATGTTACAGCTTTTCCTTCTAGTAATATGCAAGACCTTAGACTTTCCCTTTCAACACTGTCATACCCATACAATAGCTCTGCTAGTTACAAACACCATGATATGCTCTCACCATTTCTATTCATTTCCAAAGATTTACAAACAACCTTTTTACCAATTTTGCACAGTTTAACCCTCAGCTTTCCCGGAATGCTTTCTTTATCTAGCTTCTTTTACTCACTATAATGTTTCTAAGATTGATCCCTATGTTGTGTTTGTCAGTGTTATGGATTGAATCATGACCCTCAAGCCCTAACCCCTGGTCCTGTGGATGTGAACTCATTTTTAGCTATTATTAGTTAAGATGAGGTCAAACTGAGTCAAGATCAGCGGTTAATCCAAAATGACTGTAGTCCTTGTAAGTAGAGGAAATTTGGACTCCATCAAAGAAACAGATGGGGAGAGAAATGGCCATGTGACAGAGGCAGAGGTTTTGTTATGGATTGCATGTCAGCCACCACTTAACACTACAGACTTCAAAGAAAGCATAGTTTCGCCAGCACTTTGATTCTGGACTTCTAGCCTCCAGGACTGTGAAACACTAAATCCCTGTTGTTTAAGCCATCCAGTCTGTGGTATCTTGTTATAGCAGCCCTGGCAAACAACGACAACCAGAAATTTGTTCCTTTTTTATTAACAAGTATTTCTCCGTTGTATGAATATATCATTATTTTAAAATTCATTTTCTTACTGATGGACATTTTGATTGTTTCCACCTTTTGGCTAATCTTACTAAAGCTGGCATGAACATTTACATATAAAACTTTTGATGTACATATATTCATTTCTTTCGGATTGAAATTTTTGGATCATATAGCATATGTAGGCTTAATTTTAAAATTAAACTGCAAAAACAAAGTTTTCTCTTTTGCTTTTGGTATTTTAAATTCCATACAGCAATATATAATAGTTTCAGTTGCTTCAGCTCCTTGCCAACCTTTGGCTGTCTGGCTTTTCAATTATTATAGTGGAAATATAGCAAAATATATCTTTTGTAGTATTAATTTGCTTTGCTAATGATATTGAGAACGTCTCCATGTGCTCATTTTTTTGGCTTATCATTTTTTTGTCTTTTTATTATTATTAGGAATTTACATATACCTATAATCTGAATATAAGTCATTTGTCAGAAATATTTTTTTGCACATGTTTTTTTTTCATTCTCTGGCTTTCTTTTCACTTCTTTAATGGTGCTTTTGAAGGGCAACCTTTTTAATTTTTATGAAGTCCAATTTATCAAATTTTTTAATGGTTAGTACATTTTATCCTCTATCTACTAAATTGTTTCTATTCTTTGATCACAAAAATAGTGTCCTATATCTTCTTCCAGAAGCTTTATAAATTTAATTTTAATTTTAGGTGTTTGATCCATTTCAAATTAATTTTTGAGAGTCATGTGAGGTAGGAAATGAGGTTCATTTCTTTTCTATGTGGAATTATAGTTATTCCAACTTTATTTGTTGTAAAGAATTTCCATTCCCAATTCAATTGTTTTGGAACGATTGTTGAAAATCAATTAACATTATATGTATATTTGGGAAATTCTAGATATTTTTCTGTTATTGACTTCTAATTTAATCTTGTTAGAATCAGGGGACATTTTCTGTCTATTTCAAATCTTTTAAATATACTGAGACCTTTTTATGACCCATATGGTCTGTCTTGGTGAATGCTCCGTATACTCTTGTACAGAATGTGTGTTCTGTAGGCGTTAGGTCAAATGTTCAATAAATGCCTATCAACATTGGTTGACAGTGTTGTTCAAATCTTCTATTTCTTTTCCTGTTTTTTATTTTGTTTTTGGTCTTTTTTCTTTATTAATTAATAAGAGACACATGGGTGTTGAAATCTTCAACTGCAATTGTGGATTTCTCCTTTCTGTTCTGTCAGTTTTTGCTTCATGAATCTTGAAGTTCTACTATTAGGTTCATATTCATTTAGGATGGTTATGCCTTCTTGATGAAGTGATACTTTTTTATTACAAAATGTTCTTCATTACGTATGGTAAAATTTAATGTCCTAAAGTCTACATTGTCTGATATTAAAAAGGTCACTTTAGTTTTCTAATGATTTATGTTTACATGATATATTTTTGACATCCTTTTCCTTTTACCTTATCTGTATTTTTATATATGTAAAGAAGTTTCCTTTTGGGAAACATATTATCGGATCTTGCTTACCCATTCTGAAAATTTCTGCTTTTTAATTGGAGAGTTTAGACTACTTATATTTTATATCATTATCAATAGGGTAAGGTTTATATCTTCCATCTACTCAATTGTTTCTTCTTTGTCCTGTCCTCATTTCCTCTTTCATCCCCCTTTTTCTGACTTCCTTTGGATAAATCAAATATTTTTAGTTTTTCATTTTACCTCTACTAATAGCATAGTTGCTATACCATATTTCTTTCTTTTTTTTTTTTTTTTTTAAGATTTTATTTATTTATTCATTTATGCCCCCCTTGCTGCTTGTGCTCACTGGGTCAGCTAACCACGCTGCGCGGGCGGGCTTGCCTTCACCAGGAGGCCCCGGAACTGTACCCGGGGCCTCCCATATGGTAAACGGGAGCCCTACTGATTGAGCCACAGCCGCTTTCCACCATATTTCTTTATTTCTCTATTTTAGTTATTGTTCAAGGATCTAAAATATCCTTAAGAGTTGAAAATTTAATGAATGCATTAACTTTAATTTTCTTTTGGTATAAAGAATATTATTGAGATAGACTGATGAAATCTCAACTAAGTCTTTAGATTATCTATTTTCTCAATGTTAGTTTTCTGATTGTGGTAATTCTATTATGTAAGAAAATTCCTTAATATTAAGAAATATGTGTTTGCATATGCACACAAGTAGAGAGAGAAAGAGAAACAGCCCATAAATGTAATATAAATGCTATTATTTTAGGAATCCTGGTAAGCTGCCTGGATATTATTTATACTATTTTTGCAACTTTTCTTAAGTCCAAAATTTTCTCAAAGTAAAAAGAAATTAAGGTAAAATATGTAAAAATATGCATCTTTGACTTATTGTAGTCTGCAGTAAAATAATGTAAAAACTTAGAGATGTATACTTCAATTTCCTACTTGTTCTTTTTGCTATTTTTGTCAAGTATTTTATTATACATATATTATAATTTCTTATCAGTAGAGTCATATAACATGATTTTTGTGTTTTACATCTTTGAAAAACGCAATATTTTTAATTCATCCATGTTTTTTCATGTTGGAATATTTGTTACATTTTATCACTGAGTAGTATAGTGTAGTATGAAAATGTAAAAATTTGCAATTGAGGGATCTTTGGGTTACTGCCAGTCCTTGGCTATTACAAATAATGCTGTTCTAAATATTTACATATACAAATTTGTATGAACCTACATTTTTTGTTGCTAAAATATGGAACCAGCCCAATTGTCCATCAACGGATGAATGGATAAACAAACTGTGGTATATACATACAATGGAATGCTATTCAGCTGTAAGGAGAAATGAAATTGGGATGCATATGACAATATGGATGAAGCTTCAGGATATTATGTTGCATGAAGTAAGCCAGACTCAAAAGGACAAATATTGTATGATCTCACTAATATGAACTAAATGCGATGAGTAAACTCACAGAGGTAAACTCTAGATTATAGGTTACCTAGGAAATAGAATGTGGGTTGAGAATGGGGATTGATGCTTATTTAATATACGTAGCATTATTAATAAGGTTAATTGTAAAAGTGTGGAAATGAATACAGTTGATAGTAACAGATTATAGTGAGTATAACACTGCTGATTTATATGATTTTGGCTGAAAAGAGGTAGTCTGTGGATGTAAATGTCAATTGAAAGGAAACTAGAGAATAATTTAGGGAATGTATAATATAGTGATTTTGATAATGGATGAAGATTGTGGTTCATAGTATAAATATAAGAATGCTTTTCTTTTACAAAGTGCTAAGACTATGGTGATGCATAGGAAAATTACAACTAATGTAACTTATGGATGATAGTTAATAATATTGTAATATTTGCAGCAATGGCAAGAAGATATTATTTCAATCCTAATAGACAGCAATAGGGTCATATAAAGGGGTATGGGATTTTTTCCTTTTGGAGTAATTAAAATGTTCTAAAATTGACTGAAGTGATGACAGCACAACTCTGTGATGAAAATGAGAGCCACTGAGTAATTATAAACTTTGAATGGACTGTAAAAAGCATGGGAATGTACAACACAGGGAATCCAGTGATGTATGATGGACCATGGTTAACAGGACAAATATAAGAATGTTCTCTCATGAACGATAACAAGTATAAAATACTAATATGGGGAATTAATAATTTGGTAGATTGAGGGAAAAATACACCAAATGTAAGATATGGGTTATAGTTAGTAGTATTATTTTGACAATACCATGTTCTTTCATAGTTTGTAACAAATGATTCACAGCAATGCCAAGTGTTGGTCATGGTGAGATGTATGGGAACTCTGCATGATGATATGCATGTTTGTTTTGTTAATTCACAAATTTTACTATATACTTACTGTTTATGTATGTTCATGTACAAATGATAAACTTCAATAAAAAGAAGCTAAAAAAACAACATAAAAATTGGCCAGGAGTTTGGTCACTCTTTAATAAGTTAAACATAGAATTACCAAATGACCTACAATTCCACTCCAAGATATTTTTATGTATTTTTTTTACCACCATTAAAAAAAATCAATTGGCCATATTAAGTACAGTTCTATTTCTAGTTTTACTATTCTATTCCATTGATCTATTTTTCTATTCTTATGCACAGAGTGTGCTTACAGTAAATTTACAATAATTGTAGCTAGTGCTAATAGTACATATTTTTTTCTTCTGATTTTTTTGTTCATTATACATATATTGAATTTCTGTATGAATTTTAGAAGCTGGTTTTCAATTTTAATTGGAACCGCAATGTCTTATTAATAATAGCGTGCCTTTCATTATCACATATCTCTCCAAAATTTTAAAACTTCTTTAATTTATCTAAGCAGTGTTTTGTAGTTTTTTTTTTTTTTTTGAGTGATCTTGCACATTTTTTTCTTAACTTGTTGCAACATATTTTATAATTTCTTTCGTTTTCTAATCAAGATTTTACTCCATTTTTAATACAATTTTAGAAAATTTGGAAAATATATAAGTGTATAAAGAAAATAAAAATCATCTATAATTCTACTACCAACTAGGGTTAATCACTCTGTAGGTTTTAATCTTTAAAAAAAAAAAACCAATATATTGAAATATATCACTCATACATGAACATACATAAACTATAAGTGTTCAGTAAACATCATGATCTTATAAAACCAACATGCATTACATCATACAGCGCTCCCACACCTCACCCCCCCACAAACATCCTCCATTGTTGTGAAACATTTCTTAACAAATCATGAAAGAGCATCGTCAAAGTATTACTACTAACTAGAGTCCGAGTCTTCCTCCCCTATACATTTTTAAAGGATTTATTTATTTATTTATTTACTTTTATCCACTTTTACCTCCCCCCCCCATCATTTTTGCTGTTTCTGTGTCCATTCACTGGGCAACTCTCTGTGTCCATTTCCTGCCCTCTCTTCAAGGATCATTCAAATGTATCCTTCTCCTCCTGTCTTCACTGGGATTCAATCTTCAGAACCTCTGGTGTGGGAGAGAGGTGTCCTACTACTGCCACCTTAGTTCCTGGTTTTTCGGTGTGTCTTGTCTTGGCTCTCCCTTGTGTCACTTTCCTGTTATGTCATCATCTTGCTGTGTGGCTTGCGGGGCCCGGTGGCTCACCCGCAGATGGGGCCTGACAGCTCACCAACTCGTGGGACCTGGCAGCGCACCCACTCGCAGGGCCTGGTGGCTCACCCGCTCATGGGTCCTGGTGGTGCACCTGTGCATGGGACCTGGTGGCCCACTTGCCTTCTATATTTTTCATTTTTTTCTTTTTACTGAGAGGTCCCGGGGGTCAAACCCAGGTCCCTCCATATGGGAGACGGATACCCAACCACCCAAGCCACATCTGTCCCTCTGCTATATCTCTTAAGGTTGACCAAACATACCCAAAGTTACAGTCTTTTCCCATATAGGATGGTCATATAATAAATCAGGCTTAGTTTATCACCAGCATTCTAAAAACCAGACCTAGGGAGAAAAACTAGGTCTGGGGACACATGCATGGTTTCTAATATAGCGTATGTTTATCCTACCCTGATTATCACAAAATCAGGACAGTGAGAATAATCACATTTTTATAATTTCTTGTCCTATTGTAAATGTATGTTTTTATTTGATTTGCCAATTGTTCACTGTTAGTTTGTAGAAATGCAATTGATATTTATATTGAAATTTTATCCTGTGGTATTCATTAATTCATTTATTGGTTCTTTTAGTTACTTTGGAGTTTATTTAGTTTCTACATACATGATAAAGGAAAGCCTGTTTTACTTCTTCTTTTACAATCCTTATGCTTTTAATCTTTATGTTCTTTTTTTATTTTTCTTGTGTTATTGCACTAGCTAAAACATCCAGAAGAGTATTGAATAACAGTGGTCAGAACAACCAATCTTATCTAACTCTTGATTTTAGGGGGGAATTATTAGTCATTCAATATAAGGATGATAGTAGTGTTGGGGTTTTCATAGATGCTGTTATTCAGCAGAGGAAATTTCATTTTTTACTTTTCCTACTTTGCTATGAGGTTCTGTCATTCAAATGTATTGAAATTTGTCAAATGCTTTTTCCACATCCATCAAAATAATCATATTTAATCCTTTATTCTGTTATTATAGTGGATTATATTGATTGATTTTCAAATATTAAACCAGTTTTCCATTTATGGGACAAACCCAGCTTAGTTATAATGCAGTTTCCTTTTTATATATTGCTGGATTTGAGTTACTAATATTTTGTTAATTATTTTGTTAATTATGTTGGGGTGATAATAGTTCAAAATTTTAATTTCTTTTTATATCCTTGTCTGATTTTCTTATCAGGGATGTGCTAACCTAATAAAATGAATTAGAATGTTTTCCTGACTTCATTATGTTCTGAAAGAATTAAAGATTGATAGTTTTTCTTCTAAGGATTCTACAATTTAACAGTGAAGTCATCTGCATCTGAAGTTTTTTTGTGGAAAAATTGTTAGTTACAAAAATTCAATATCTTCATCACTCTGTTAATTAGTTTTTACAATGAATTTTTCCTTTTATATGATTTCTCAAATGTATAGGCATCAAATTGTTCATAATACTTCCTTATTAATCTTTCAAAGTCATAGTTTCTGTATAGAAGCTATCTCTCTTTCCAGATACCCAGATATTGCAATTCTGCAATTCTGGTGATTTGTTTGTTTGATTAATCTAGCTTGGCGATTATTAAGTTCATTTTAATTTATTTGTTTAATATTATTCATTATTTCATTGTATTGTATATTCTATTTTTTTTTTATTATTGTAGGTAAATTTCCATACCAGTAACTATTAGTTTTATTGTTTTTTCTCTATAGTATATGAGATTCTATTTCTTTTATTTCTCCCTAATCTTTATTATTTAATTGTTTTGTTTTGGGTTAATCAGATCATTTCACCAACATTTTATGATAGATATGAGGATAACTGATTTAGGCTTTCATCTTTTCAAATATAAGTAACTAAAGTTATAATTTCCCCTCTGAACTCTATTATAATGGCATTCCACAAAGTCATATATATTGTTTCTATTATCATTCACTACTATTTTTTTATTTCACTATATTTTGTTTTAACCATAAGTTATTTATGAAAGTGTTGCTCAATTTTTCATTAATTTGAGATTTTCCATACCACTTTCTTTTTATTCCAAATTTCAATCCTTTGAAATTTAATGAAACTAGTATTGTGGTTCAACAAATAGTGTGTCATTTTGGATGTTCCATGTGTCCTTGGAAGATGCATTTTCAACATTTGTTAAATGTAATGGTCTATAAATATTAATTAGATTAATAGGTTATTAGTTGGGAAGCGGCTGTGGCTCAATCAGTGGGGCTCCCGTTTACCATATGGGAGGCCCCGGGTTCGGTTCCCGAGGCCTCCTGGTGAGGGCGGGCCCGCCCGCACGGCGTGGTTGGCTGACCCAGTGAGCACAAGCATCAAGGGGGGGATGAATAAATAAATAAAATCTTTAAAAAAAAATAGGTTATTAGTTTTACTAAAATCTTCTATATGCTATTGAAATTCTTTCTGCTTGTTCTGTCAGTAACTGAATATAAAGTCCCTGTCTTCTTGATGAAATTTCCATTTATCATTATGAAATAGCCTCCTTGCCTCTGATATAAATAAGCCTGGTCTCCTGAGTTTTACTTTGTGTGATATTAATATAGGCATACATACTTTCTCTCACTGTTGCCATTGTTTTCTTATTGCTGTTTTTTTTTTTTTTTTAACTATCTGTGTGCTTGTAAATAAAGGGCATCTCTTGTAAATAGCATAAACTTGGGTCTTACCTTTTAATCTAGTATGAATATCTCTGTCTTTTAATTGGGCTTTTAGTCCATTTATACGTATATAATTATTGATATGCTTGTGTTTTGTCTACCGTTGTATAATATTTATTTTCATTGTATAATATTTAAATTCTTCTTTATCCTATCTGTTCTTATTCCATTCTTTTCTGACTTTGGTTTCATCAAAAACTTTTTTATTATTCTATTATTCTCCTCTATTTGCTTCTCTAGTTTTATATTTTCCTTTCAGCTATGATTTTAGGAATTATGATATTTATCCTTTTATTCTTAACTTATTATAGTCTACCTTGATGTGAATTCACTACTTCACTGATAAGTTAAGACCTTTACAATAATACACTTGGATTTCTAACCACCTTCCTTTTTTCTTTAGTGGTTTTATATTTTACTTTTATATTTAATATAGATCTCAAATACCTTATATTGTTTTGCTTTATGCAGACAATTATCCTCCAAAGAGTTTATTTTTAAAAGTAGGAATAGACAGCCCTGCATATTTACCAATATTGTTGTTCTCCATTCCTTTATATGGATCAGAATTGGTGTCAGATATCATGTTCCTTTACCCTAAAAAACTTGCTGTAATATTTCTTTTGATGCTTGTCTGCTGGTGTCATATTCTCTTGTCTCTTGCCATCTTAAAATGTCTTCATTTTGTCTACATTTTAATGCTATTTTCCTTGGACATGGATTTCAAGGTGGACTTTTTATTTTTCAGAATTTCAAAGATATTCCATCAGCTTCCAGTTTTCATTGTTCTAATGAAACATCAGCAGTCATTCTTATCAGGGCTCTTGTGTATGTTTTTTTCTGTCCTCCTTCTGGCTGTTCTTAATATTTTTTTGTGTGTCTCTTTGGCTATCAGCAATTTAAGTAATAAAGTACATGGAAACTGTTCATTTTTTGTTTAAACTGCTTGGAGTTCATTTAGCTTCTTAAATATGTGGGTTAATATTTTTATCAAATTTGGAGAAATTTTTCTTGACTTCCACTTGGAATTTTGATTATTCATATCTTGTCATATATTATGCACATTTATTCTGTTAAATCCTTGAGCATATTTATAATAGCTGCTTTGACTCAATTCTCTACCAATTTCAATGACTGAGTCATTTCCTGGTCTATTTCTATTCATTTTTTCCCTTCTGGTTATGTGTTGCATTTATTTTAATTTGTACAATGTGTTATGGTCTTGAGAATCTGGATTTTTTCAAGAGCATTCAGCTTTGTTCTGTCAAGCACTTAATTGAGTGTTTTCTCAGCTTGATTACAATGAAGATAATTTTCAGTTTTCATTTAGGAATGGTGTAGTAACTCTTTCTCTTAGGCCAAATCAACTCCACTTCTAAGTGGAGGGTTTTCTGGGATTTTAATCAAATTACTCATGTTCAATGATAGTGAAATTTCTTCACATGGTACATTAAAAATTCAGTCTTTTTCAGTCTGACATCCATAAAAGAAACCTGATATCTGCCATTCCTAACAGAGTCTTATTGTGAATATATAAAATTAATATTCAGCCAAAAACTCAAGGAAATCACTATGCAGATAGTTGTGGCTCCTTCTTAGTCCTGCAAATTTTATTCAGTTTGGCAGCCCTAAACACTTATCTCTGTTTTATCAGTCTGTCCATGAGATTATCTATCTCTGTTTGGCAGCTTCTCCTCCAAGACAACATTTGGAAATAACTCCAGACAGACCTAAGGGTAAATGTGGAAGTCACATCATGTATTTCCATTATCTCTGTTGCCCAATACCTGAAAATAGTTGCTTCAAAAATTTTATCCATTGATATAGTTGTTTATAGTTGGAGGTATGTAGGCTATACAAACTGTCAGAATTTTAAAATCCATTTTAATTATATTTGCTTATTATTAAATTTTGTTGAACCTATGCAGCATGCCTAAAGAAATAGACCTTCTTCATGAGGTTGCTCTTTGTTTATTGAAGCAGAAGATCATTTGGTCAACATGGATTTTCTTATAAGTAACAGTGACAACACATTTTGAATATTTGTCTAGCTTGAAAGTACAAAGAATCTTTAGATGTGGTAAAATGAAAACTTCTGTATTGCTAAATGATTTTTCAACATTCACAGGATATGTAGGAGAGGCAGTTCTGAGATAAAAACCTCAGAGCTTCAAAATTCACTTTCAGAGCCTTAATCCTATGGGCCAGTTTTCCTTTGCCTTTTACTGGATTTAGGGCTGGAGAATAACAGGAAAGAGCATGGGGTGAAGTCACTGAAGAATACCAATGTCATCATAGTAATTAATTTAAATATATCTCATTTCTTGTATTGCATCTTCTCTCTCTGAAATGGTTTAAAGGATATATTATATTGTTCAACTATATGATCATCAAAGAAGAAAAGAAAAACTACTGAATTTTTTCTAGACTTTCTGCTGCTGTTTCTAAGGGACATTTTGTTGTGTTAGTTAGATTTTTGTTGTTGTTAAATGTACCTGCTCTCACACATATCCAGAAGATATTTAAGTCAATATTATCAGTGGGTATCTTGATGAAAGCAGCAAGTGAATTAAGGACATTTTATTTCATCATACATTTAATATCTTTGAAATATACTACTTGATAACAAGGAACAATTATCAATTAAAAATAAATCTATTTCTATGAGCAAAAAAATCATTCTGGAATGACATGCTGCAATTATAGAATGTTTCCTTGTTCTCCTTGAGATGTGCTGATTTACATAATATTTTAACTATCATATTTTTCTTTCCTTAGGTAGAAAACTCCCATGCTGGAGTTTTGAATGTGTAACATTAAAAGGCTTGCAATTCATTTATTTTTTTCTTTATCTTTTTAAGTTGCTAACTGTGAAGATATGAAGATATAAGAAACAAACTGACACTAACCACTTCAATATTTTGCTTAGAAATGGAGCAATGAATTGTGCACAATACAGTTCATTCATGTCAGCAAAGAGCTGAACTCCTCAGGGATCCAAAATGGCATTATTTCCCTTTATATAGTTTTTCAGAAACTCTGGACCTGTATTAAATAAAGTTTTTGACATGGATGCCTTTGAAAAATTCTGATGCCTATTCTCAGCCCTGTTCTAGCTGGTTCTAATTATCTTGTTTAACAATTTGAGGGGCATTTTTTTTTTTTTTTTTTTTTTACTCATGAGAAACTGCCAAAATAGAGGGGATGGTTTAGCTAAAGGGTGTGATAGTTTGGCTGGGGGACACAATTTTTGTATCTTCTGGATACCTGAAACTGGACCATGCACTTTTTTTTAGATGAAAAGATTCCTGCAGCTATCTAGGTGGATAATTCTCCTTCCCTGTGTGTAACTATGTAAGGGTTTTGCATAAGAGTTGAGCTGAAAATCACTCCACTGTAAAAAGACATTAAAAATGGTAACAACTTATTTGACAAAAGCTAAAGCTTTTTAGTACTTTCAAATCCTATACTTTCAAGATTTTTGTGGAAGAGGAAAAGAATGTTGTGTGTTTTTGAAGGGCTCGTGATAATATTACCACCATTAGTAAGAATCTACCATGAGTCAAAAACTGTGCTAACTTTTTAATATTCATTAATTCTAATCTTCACAATTATTTCATTGAGTTATATTATCTTCCTCTATAAATGGAAAAGAACAACTTCATAGATATTAAAGAACTTACCCAAATGCACTCAGCTGATGATAGGACAGAACTTAAATACCAAATTTGATCTATGTGATCCTGATCTAATGCCCTTTCCACTACACATGCTACAAAAGATAATTTAATTGCCTGCAAACTAGCCCTCTTTTCTTCACAAATTTTTTTCAATTGTGTCATCATTTCCTTCTCAATCAAACAAAGCTTTTGAATCATCGTCTTCTTGCTCTGATAATGCCTCCTAAAAACTTCTATGTTCAAGTCCTCTCTGTCTACTGCTCTATCTCAAAATAAGCATTAATTTTACATCACCATGGTCTCTGGCATGCATTCCTTATTTTGCATCTTTCTGTAACCCAAATAGTCCTTTCCTTCATCATCTCACTCCTGGACCTTTATTAGATTAGCAGAGTAGAGACAGTATTTTGCATGATGGTTAAGAGCATTGACTGAAAATGGTTCAGCTTGACTTTGAATCTTGGCTTTCTGATTTGTAATAGTACCTTACTGCTAAAGGGAGGATTATGGATTTCTAAACCAATAGGCTGAGTGAAACTTTAGGTTTCTAAGAATGCCAAATTATTTCCAAATTGTCATTTATACAAACCCTCTTTTCTAACCACACAATCTAATTATTATACCATTTTTCCTTGAGTTCACTATGTAGCTTTAACATGGGTTCTCTGTTTTTCCATTCTCCTTAAAATATAATCCTCCTTCCTCTTTGTTAGTAACACTTAAGAGCTTAATTCTACCTGCTACTATATGAACTTTCAACATCTCTTCCAAATCACTCTCAAACGTTTTAAAAAATTTATTGAAGTATATCACCCATACATAAACAATAAGTGAATAGTAATAGTTGTGAACTTACAAAACCAACATATATAACATCATACAGGGCTCTCATACCTCATCCTACCACCAATACCTTGCATTGTTGTGAAACATTTTTAACTAATGATTAAAGAGCATCCTCAAAATGTTACTACTAACCAAAATATCTTACATTTGGTATATTTTTCCCCAACCCACCCTATTATTATTATTATTATTATTATATCATTTATACATGAACATACATAAACAATACGTATATAATAAAAGTTGTGAACTTACAAAGCAAACATGCATAACATCTTACAGGGTCCCATATATCTCCCTACCAAAAACACCTTGCAGTGTTGTGAGATATTTGTTACAAATTATTAAAGAATAGGTCAAAATCTTACTACTAACTATAGTCCTTATCTTACATTTGGGGTATTTTTCCCCCAACCCACCCTATTATTAGTATTCATTAAATATATTTTTATGACAGAATGTGAGTATTCTCGCTGTCCTGATTTTGATACTCAGGGTAGGCTAAACATTCGCTATGTTAGAAACCATGCATGTGCCCCAAGACCTAGTTTTTTTCCCTAGGTCTGGCTTTTAGAATGCTGGTGATAAACTAAGCCTGATTTATTATATGACCATCCTGTATGGAAAATGACTGTAACTCTAGGTATGTTTGGTCAACCTTAAGAGATATAGCAGGGGAACGGATCTGGCTCAAATTGTTGGGCGTCTGTCTCCCATATGGAGGGACTTGGGTTCAATCCCTGGAACCTCCCAGTAAAAATTTTAAAAAAGAAAAATATAGAAGGTGCACGGGTCACAAGGCCCTATGCACAGGTGCACTGTCAGGCCCCACAAGCAGGTGAGCCCCCCAGGCCCTGAGCGTGGGTACACTGCCAGGACCCTGAGTGGTTGTGCCCTCAGGTCCTGTGAGCAAGTGAGCCCCCCAGGCCCCATGCAAGGAGGCACTGCCAGGACCTGCGAGTGGGGACACCATCAGACCCTGCACACGGGTGTGCCACCCGGCCCCATGAGCAGGTGAGCCCCACTGCACCGTCAGACCCCGCACATGGGTCACCATCAGGCCCCACAAGCCATGCAGCAAGATGATGACATAACAGGAGAGTAACACAAGGGAGAGCCAAGACAAGACGCACCAAAAAACCCAGAGCTAAGGTGGCGCAGGTGATAGGATGCCTCTCTTCCACATTGGAGGTTCCGAGGATCGAATCCCAGTGAAGACAGGAGGAGAAGGATGAGAAGAGAGGGCAGGAAACATACATAGAGTTGCCCAGTGAATGGACACAAAAACAGCAAAAACAAAGGGGGTGAGGGTAAAAATGGCTAAAAGTAAATAAATAAATAAATCCTTAATAAAAAAGTATAGAGGAGTAAGATACGGACTATAGTTGGTGTAATACTTTGACGATGCTCTTTCATAATTTGTTAAAAAATGTTTCAGAATAATGCAAAGTATTTGTGGTGGGGTGATGTGTGGGAGCCCTTTTTGATGTTATGCATGTTTGTTTTGTAAGTTCACAATGTTTAATGAGCACTTATTGTTTATGTATGTTAATGTATGAATGATATACTTCAATAAATTGTTTAAAAAATACTTTTTATGACAGAAGTTGTAAACTTACAAAACAATCATGCACATGTGCAGAATTCCCATACAACACCCCCCCCCATCAACACACCACACCATGGTGGAATATTTGTTACAGATTATGAAATAATATCATCTGAGTATTACTGGGTCCATAGCATATATTTGGCACACTTTTTCCATACTCCCCCATTATCAACACAGTGCATCTTTGGCATAGATGTATGGATATTACATTACTGTTAACCACAGCCCATAAGTCACACCAGTTGCATTTTTCTCATGCTTCTCCACATTCCCACTACCCTGCAATAGTGACTTACATCTGTTCTAGGTCACGAAGGACACTCTTGCATCTGTACCATTAACCACAATTCACATGCACCTCTGGGTTTACTGTGTTATTCATTTCCTAGATTAATATCTAGCTTTCTTTCAATTGGCGTTTACATTCCTAGACCATCCTTTTCAGCCAATTCCTATTTACAAACTTGCTGTTACTTACCAAAATGTGTTTCCCTCAACTCTACACATTTCCACACTTTTACAGTAAAGTTAATTAAAACTTCTACATACATTAAACATCAGTAGTCCATCTCAGTCCTCCTCTTATTTCCTTTATGAATCCATCACCTATCACCAGGTCTTGAAGATGTTTTCCTACATTTTCTTCTAGAAGCTTTATGGTTCTTGCTTTTATACTTAGGTTTTTGATCCATTTTGAGTTAATTCTTTTATATGATATCAGATAGGGGACTTCTTTCCTTCTTTTGGCTGTGGATATCCAGTTCTCTCAGCACCATTTTGTTGAATGGACTGTTCTGCCCCAGCTGGGAGGGTTTGACAGGCTTGTCAAAATCATTTGACCATAGAGGTGGGGGTCTGTTTCTGAACCATCAATTCAATTCCATTGGTCTGTGTATCTATCTTTGTGCCAGTACCATACTGTTTTTGCCACTGTAGCTAGGTAATATGATATATAGTCTGGAAGACAGAATACTCCGACTTCGCTTTTCCTTTTGATGTTTCTGGCTATTCAGGAACCCTTACTCTTCCAAATAAATTTGATAATCGTGTTCTCCATTTATTTTTTTAAATGCTGGTGGAAATTTTATTGGGATTGTGTTGAATCTGTATATCAATTTGTAGACTTGACATCTTAATGATATTTAGTCTTCCAATCCATGAACATGGAATGTTCTTCCAATTAGTTTCGTCTTTTTAAAATTTCTTTTAACGATAAGTTGTAGTTTTCTGAATACAAGTGCTTTACGTGGTTGGTTAAGTTTATTCCTAAATATTTGATAATTTTAGTCACTATTGTAAATGGAATTTTTTTTTCCTTACTTCCTTTTCTGATTGTGCATTACTAGTGTCTTTTAAAGTCTATTTCATCTGATATAAGTTTAGCTACTCCAGCTTTTTGTTGTTGTTGTTACAGAATATCTTTTTCCAGTCTTTCACTTTCAATCTGTTGGTGTCCTTGGGTCTAAGTTGAGCCTCTTGCAAACAGCATATAGGTGGCTCATATTTTCTTATCCATTCTGCCAATCTGTGTCTTTTGATTAGGGAGTTTAATCCATTAACACTTAATGCTATTACTCTAAAGGCAGTTCTTATTTCACCCATTTTGACCTTTGGGTTTTATCTGTCATATTTTATTTTTATATTATCTGTCATTTTTATTTCACTCTTTTGAGACTTTTAGTTACTTTTACTGGTAAAATCTTCATTTCTAGACACTCTTCCAAGCCTCTCTCTCCTGTCTTTTCTTTTTAGACTGTAGCACACCCTTTAATATTTCCTGCAAAGCTGGTCTCTTGATTACAAATTCTCTCAGTTTCTGTTTATCTGTGAATATTTTAAACTTGTCCTTATTTTTGAAAGACAATCTTGCCAAATATAATATTCTTGGCTGGCAATTTTACTCTTGCAGTAACTTAAATATATCATACCATTGTCGTCTTGCCTCCATGGTTTCAGATGAGAAATCAGTACTTAATCTTATTGAGTATCCCTTATGTGTTGTTATGCATTGTTTTTTTCTTGCTGCTCTTAGAATTCTCTTTGTCTTTGGAATTTGACATTCTGATTAGTATGTGTCTTGGATTTGGTCTATTCAGATTTATTCAGATGGGAGTACATTGTGCTTCTTGGACATGGATATCTATGTCCTTCAACAGGGTTGGGAAATTTTCTACCATGATTATTTTAAGTATTCTTTTTGCCCATTTTCCCTTCTTTTCTCCCTCTGGGACAGTCATGGCAGGTATGTTTGCATGTCTCTTGCTGTCATTTAGTTCCTTGAGACCCCGTTCATTTTTTTCCATTCTTTTCTTCATCTCTTCTTTTGTATGTTTGCATTTGGAGGTCATTTCTTCAAGCTCACCAATCCTTTCTTCTGCCTCCTCAAATCTGCTATTATATGGTTCCATTATATTTTCAATTTCATTTATTGTGCCTTTCATTCCCATAAGATCTTCTATTTTTCTATGTATTCTTTCAAATTCTTATTTGTGCTCATCCAATGTCTTCTTAATACCCTTAATCTCTTTAGCCATCTCATTGAATTTATTAAGGAGATTTGTTTGAACATGTGTGATTAGTTATCTCAACTCCTTTATGTCATCTGGAGGCTTATTTTGTTCCTTTAAATGGGCAATATCTTCCTGTTTCTTAGTGTGGATTGTAATTTTTTGTTGGTGTCTTGACATCTGGCTTACTAATTTTATTTATTCGAGGTACAATTTCTCTTTTTAGTTTAGGGCTTTCTTGACCTTTCTCCCTTGCTGGTTTTGTAGTGGGAGCCAAGGATGTAGTTGGTGCTGTAAGCTGTGGAGCCTCAAGCTGCCCTCATTGCTCCAGGGAACAATGAAGTTTCTCCCAACTTTCTCCTTTGCCAGGTGTAGGTACAGAGCCACAGCCATGTGTAATAATCCAAGTAATGCAGGCCTAGACTGTAGTTGCAGAGATACTGATGAAGCTTCACAACCCTTTCTCCCTTGCCTGGGGTGGGGATGGAGCTGCAGGTATGGGCAGCAATCTATGCCATACAGGTCCAAAATGACTGCAGATGCCTCAGAAGATTTCTGACTATTCAATCTCTGCCAGCTTAATATACCTGCATTTACCCAGAGAGGCTGGTGCAGGTTCCCCAGCTTCTTCCCTGCTAGAGGTGTAGCTGAAGACTAGGCTAGGACTGCAAGCCAATCTGGGTGAAAGAAGCCAGTTCTTACCTTCACTGTGATTTTCAGTCAGCCCAGCTTCCCCTCATGCCGGGGGCAGAGTCAAAATGGTGGCTACTGGCCTCTTTCTGATTTGGAGAGTTTCAAATTTTAGCTGTTCTTAGGGTTATACTTTAAGCAACTGAATTTACTAATCAGTAGCTGAAGTCAGTGGTCAACCATCTCTTTCTCCCCTGTGTTTGGGAAATGGAGCTTCCAACTCCATCCACAGAATAGCTCCTGAGGCAGTTTGCATCACCAGTGTAGGATGATCACTGGTCTCCTTGGCATGTCCTATATTTTCCCGGAGAAGCTAACAGAAGTCCCCCAGCTTCCTTCCTGCTGGAGGTGAGGATGAGGCTTGGGATAGAGCTGCAATCTGAACTGGATGGAAAGAAGCCAATGCCTATCAGCACTGTGATTTTCAGTCCACCCCACTTCCGCTTGTGCCAGGGGCAGAGTTAAAATGGCAGCTACTGGCCTCTTTCTGACTTGGACAGGTTCAAATTTTAGCTGTTCATAGATTATACTTTAGGCTGCCAAATTTACTAATCATAGCTGACGTTGGTGCCTAGCCATCTCTTCCTCCTGCATTTTGGGGGAGTGGAACTTCCAATTCCAGCTGCAGAATAGCTCCCGAGGTGGCTTGTGCCACCAGTGAAGGATGGGCACCAGCCTCCATGGCATGGAGTACTCTACTTACGAATCTTCTCTGCATTTGGGCAATCTCCTCCTTCCATTCCTTCAAGGATGTTGCAGGATGCTCTTCTGGTCTCCTGGAGGCCCCCAACTGGTGTTTTAGTTAGCTCTGGGTGATTACTAACTGCCCTGTAGCACAAGCTAACTCTAGGAGCTCCTTACTCTGCTGCCATCTTGCTGGTTGTCCCCTACTCTCATACTTTTCATACAGTTTTATGTGTTTTTTGTTGGGTGGTTGGTTGGTTGTGTATATTTCTGTCCTTCTCCACCCGCCCCTCCCTCTGCCCCAGATTAACCCATGCACTTATGGAAGCTGGATTTCTGTACACAAACATCAATAACTGTATTATAAGTTCAGGAGAGAACAGGTGAAAAAGAGAATAAACATTTTCTGAGGTTCTATCATACTTGAGGTATAGTAGTATTCCCTTATTTATTATTTTATATGATCTCTTACAAAAAATAAAAGGTAGAAATAAGGCAATTGTTTTATATGTATGGCTTAGGGTGTTTAAGTATTTTGCTTATGTCACCCCGATAGTAGAGGACTGAACCCTATTTTTCCACATACTTTCCAGCACTTGTTGTTTTCTGTGTTTTCTTTTTTTGAATAATGGCCATTCTATGATGTTTGAGATGATATCTCGTAGTTTTGATTTGCATTTTCTTAATAGCTAATGATATTGAATATTTTTTTCATGTGCTTATTCACCATTTGTATTTCCTCTTTGGAGAAATGTCTATTTAAATCTTTTGCCCATTTAAAAATTGGATCGCTTCCTATTTTATTGTTGAGTTGTATGATGTCTTTATATAGCATGGAAAGCAAGCCCTTATCAGACATGTGGTTTCCAAATATTTTCTCCCATTGAGTGGGCTGCTTTTACACCTTCTTGACAAAGGCCTCTGAATCACAGAAGTGTTTATGTTTCAAGAGGCTCCATTTATCCGTTTTTTCTTTCATTGCTCATGGTTTTGATGTAAGGTTTAAGAACCACCTACCACCAGTTCTCCAAGGTATTTCCTTACAATTTATGAATAGAATTTTTTTTTCTTCTAGTTTTTATATTTAGGTCATTGATCCATTTTGAGTTAATTTTTATATAAGGTATGAGATAGGGGTCCTCTTTCTTTCTTTTGGATATGGATATCTAGTTTTTCCAGCACCCTTTGTTTAATAGACTCTTCTGCCCAGCTGTGTGGGCCTTGTGAAAAATCCATTGGCAATTGATGTGAGGGTCTGTTTCTGAACCAACAATTTGGTTCTATTGGTCTATATGTCTATGCTTATGCCAGTATCATGCTGTTTTTACCAGTGTAGCTAGGTAATATGGTTAGAAGTCTGGAGGTGAGAGGCCTCCAACTTTGTTCTTCCTTTTTAAGATGTTTCTGGTGATTCGGGGCCCCCTACCCTTCCAAATAAATAGGACAATTGAGTTTTCCATTTCTTTACAAAAGGCTGTTAGAATTTTTATTGGGATTTCATTTTGAATCTGTATATCAATTTGGTTATAATTGACATCTTAATGATAATTAGTCTTTCCACCATGAACACAGAATGTTCTTCCATTTCTTTAGGTCTTCTTTGATTTCTTTTAGCAATGAGTTGTATTTTTCTGAATAGAACTGCTTTACACCTTTGGTAAAGTTTATTCCTAAATATTTTATTTTTTTTAGTCCTTATTGTAAGTGGATTTTTCCCCCTGACTTCCTCCTCTGATTGCTCATTACTAGTGTATAGAAACACGACTGATTTTTCATATTAATCTTGTATCCTGCCACTCTATTTAACTCATTTATATGTTTTAATAGCTTTGTTGTAGATTTTTCAGGACTTTCTAGGTGTAGGATCATGCCATCAGCGAATAGTGAAAGTTTTACTTCTACTTTCCAATTTGGATGTCTTTTCTTTCTTTCTCTTGCCTGATTGCTATAACCAGAAACACTAGCACTATATTGAACAACAGTAGTGACAGTGGGTATCCTTGTCTTGTCCTTGATATCAGTGGGAAAGCTTTCAGTCTTTCACCATTTTGTACAATGTTAGCTGTGGGGTTTTCATAGATGCCCTTTATCATGTTAAGAAAGTTTCCATCAACTTCTTTCTTTTGGAGTATTTTCATCAAGAGAAGATGCTGTATTTTGTCAAATGCTTTTTCTACATTAACTGATATGGTCATGTGATTTTTCTTCTTTGATTTATTAACGTGGTGTATTATGCTGATTGATTTTCTTGTGTTGAACTACCTTAGCATGCCTGGTAGGAAACCCACTTAATCATTGTATTTGTCAGCCAAAAGGGGTGCTGATGCAAAGTACCAGAATCTGTTGGCTTTTATAAAGGGTATTTATTTGGGGTAGAAGCTTACAATCACAAGGCCCTAAAGAGTCCAACTCAAGGTACCATAAGTGATACTTTCTCACTTAATGTCATTGGCCACATGTTGGAGCAAGATGGTAGGGGATTTCTGCAAGGGTTCAGCATTCCTTCTTCCTCTTAAGGCTCCATGGTCCCAGCTTCTTCCAATCTCAGCTGTAGGCTGATATAAGTCTTGTCTCTCTTTCCAGGACTCATTTATTTCCAGGCTCAGCTGCTCAGTTCTCTTCACAAAGTCAGGTGTAGAGTACCAGGCTCATCTCTTTTCCCATTGCCTCTGCCATGTCTAATGAGCTGTCTCTCTTCCTCTGTGTTCTTCTTCTCTGTGTGTTTACTTCCATGTGAGCATCTGTTTTATCCCCAAGGGGGATGGGACTCAACACTGAGTCATACCCTAATGATGTGTTTGGATCAGAGCCCTAATCTTAACATAATTTAATCAGATGTCTCAGCTGAATCTAATATATTCAAAGGGTTACCACATCAGAGGAACAGACCAGTTTAAAAACATAATCTATATTTCTTTTTGGAATTCATAAATAATATCAAACTGCTACAATCATTTTTGAAAACTTCTTTTAATGTGCTGTTGGATTCAATTAGCAAATATTTTGTTAAGGATTTTTGCATCCATATTCATTAGGGAAATGGGACTGAAATTTTCTTTTGTATAATATCTATATCTGTTTTTTTTGGTGTTAGGGTAATAAGCTTCATAGAATGAGTTTTATAGCATTCCTTCTTATTCAATTTTTTGGAAGAGTTTGGGTAAGATTGGTATAAAATATTCTTTCAATGCTTGGTAGAATTCACCTGTGAGCAATTTGGTCTTGGGTTTTTTATTTTGGAGAGTTGTTTGGTAACTCCTTCAAACTCTTTACATGTGATTGGTTTGTTGAATTCTTCTTTCTTCTAGGGTCAGTGCAGGTTGTTCATATCTTCTGAGGAATTTTTCCATTTTATCTATATTGTCTAGTTTGTTGGCATACAGTTGTTAATAGTATTACTTGTATGATCTCATTTATTTCTGTCATGTCAGTAGTACTGTCCCTATTTTCATTTCTGATTTTATTTATTTGCATCTTCTCTCATTTTATTTGTCAGTCTTGTTAAGGGTTTGTCAATTTTATTAATCTTCTTGAAGAACCAACTTTTGGTATTCGTAATTCTCTCTATGGTTTTTGTTTTGTTTTGTTTTGTTTTCAATTTCATTTATTTCTGCTCTGGTATTTGTTATTTCATTCCTTCTACTTTTTTGTGATTAGTTTGCTGTTTTTTTTTCTAGTTCCTCCAGCTGTACAGTTAGGTCATTGATTTTAGCTCTTTCTTCTTTTTTAATGTAAGCATTGAGAGTTATAAATTTCCATCTCAGCACTGCCTTCTCTGCATCCCATAGGTTCTGATATGTTGTGCTCTCATTTTCCTTCATCTCAAGATATTTATTGATTTCTCTCACAATTTCCTCTTTGACCCACTGATTATCTAAGAGTGTGTTGTTTGATCTCCATATATTTGTGAATTTTCCCTTTTCTTCCTATTGTTGATTTCCAGATGTATTCCATTATGATCAGAGAAAGTGCTTTGTATGATTTTGATGTTGTTAAATTTATTGAGACCTGCTTTGTGACCCAACATATATATGGTCTATTCTGGAGAAAGATCCATGACCACTTGAGAAGAATGTATATCTTGCTGTTTGGGGGTACAATGCTCTCTATATGTCTGTTAGGTTTATTTCATTTTTCATATCATTCAAGCTCTCTCTTTCTTTATTGATACTTTGCCCAGGTGTTCTGGCCAATGATGAGAGTGGTGTTTTGAAGTCTCCAACTAGTATTGTAGAGACATCTATTTCTCCCTTCAATTTTGCCAGTTTTTGCCTCATGTAATTTGGGGCATCCTGGTTAGTACAGATACATTTATGATTATTTCTTCCTGTTGAATTGCTCCTTTTATTAATATATAATTCCCTCATTATCTCTAATAACAGCTTTGCTTTTAAAGTCTATTTCATATACCTACTCCAGTTTTTTTTTTTTCTATTGTATGTGTGAAATATCTTTTTCCAGCCTTTTACTTTCAAACTATTGGTATCCTTGGATCTACGTTTAGTCTCTTGTAGACAGCTTAGAGTTGGCACATATTTTCTTATGCCATCTGTCTTTGATTGGGGAGTTTAATCCAAAATTCAGTGTTATTCCTATAAATGCAGTTCTTCACCCATTTTGACCTTTGGATTTTATCTATAATATCTTAATTTCAAAACTCTTTTTACACTTTTAATTACTTTTACTGATATAATCTTCATTTCTAGACTCTCTTCCAAGCCTCTCTCTCCTGCCTTTTCTTTTCAGGCTATAGCACTCCCTTTTGTATTTTCTGCAAAGCTGGTCTCTTTGTCAAAACTCTCTCAGTTTCTGTTTCTCTGTGAATATTCTAAACTCACCCTCAATTCTGAAAGACAAACTTGCCAGATATAAGATTCTTGCCTGGCCATTTTTCTATTGCAGTGTCTTAAATATATCATACAACTACCTCCTTGCCTCCATGGTTTTTTATGAGAAACCTTCACTTAGTCTTATTGGACCTCCCTTGTACATGAAGTATCTCTTTTCTCTTGCCTCTCTCAGGATTGTCTCTTTATCTTTGACATTTAACATTCTGATTAGTATGTATATTGGAGTAGGTCTATTCATATTTATTTGATGGGATAATGTTGTGCTTCTTGCACATGGATATATATGTCCTTCAATAGGGGTGGGAAATTTTCTACCATTATTTCCTCAAATATTCCTTTTGACCTTTCTCACTTCTCATTCTGGGGCACCCAGGACACATATGTTTGCACATACCTTGTCATCATTTAGATGGCATTCTAAATGTCATTTCCATTCTTTTCATATTTTATTGTTGAGTTCTTTTGTGTTTGCTTTTGGAGGCCATGTCTTCAAGCTCACTGATCCTTTCCTTGTCTCTTCAAATCTGCTATTATATGTCTCCAGTGTATTTTAGATTTCATTTATTGTGATTTTTCATTCCATTAGATCTGCTGTTTTTCTATGTATGCTTTCAAATTCTTCTTTGTGCACACCAGTGTCTTCTTGATATCCTTATTCTCTTTAGCTATCTCATTGAATTCCTTAAGGAGAATTCTTTGAACATCTATGATTAGTTGTCTCAACTGCTTTATGTCATCTGGAGCCTTAACTTGTTCCTTTGACAAGGCCATATCTTCCTGTTCCTTGGTATGGATTTTCATTTTTTGTTGCTGTCTTGGCCTTTGATTTACTAGATGAACTTTTCTGGATGCAGTTTCTCTTTTTAGTCTAGAGCTTTCTATTTGATTGGGTTGTGCAACAACCCTTCTTTGATACTTGTTTCAACTTAATTTGGAACTTAATAGTGGCTCATGTTTAGCCAATCTGAAATTTTTCAGCTCTTTTTCATCTGTTTCTTGCCCTTTCTCCCTTGCTGGTTGCATAGTAGGAGCCAAAGATGCTGTTGGAACTGTAAGCTGTGGAGGCTGAAGTTTCTTGTATTGCCTCAAGAGTCAATAAAGCTTTTCCCACCTTTCTCCCCTGCCAGGAGTAGGGACAGAATTTCAGCCATGTGCTGTAATCCCAGCTGTGCAGGCCAAGACTGTCTGTAGTTGCCCAGAGAGGCTGATGAAGCTCCATGAGCCTTCCTCCCCTGCCTGGGTGGAGCTGCAGGTGTGGGAAGCAAACTAAGCTGTGTGGATCAAAACTGACTGCAGTTGCCACAGTAGACTGATGAAGCACTGCCCTCCCTTCTCTCCTGCCAGGGGTGGGGATGGAGGCTCAGGAGGGCCCAACAGCTCATTTTGTGTGGGGCAGAAGTGATTGCAGTTGCCAGGAGAGGGTAAGGGAGTACTGTCCTTCCTCCTGCCCTGTTAGGGGCAGGGATGGAGCCAGAGATGTGTCCAACAGTCTAGTCCATGTAGGCTGAAAGTTGCTACAGTTGCCCAGAGAGGTTGAGTGAACACCACCCTCTCTTGTCCTATTGGGGGTGATGATGGGACCACAGTTGTCCAACAATCCAGTCTATATGGGCCAAAAGTGACAGCAATTGCCTGGAGAGGCTTGAAGTGCACTGTCCCTCCTCCTGTCCTGTCAGGGGTGGGGATGAATTCAGAGATGTGTCCAAAAGTCTAGTCCATAGAGACCAAAAAAAGCTGCAGTTGCACTGAGAGGCTGAGGGAGCATTGTCCCAACAATCCAGTCCATGCAGGCCAAAAGTACCTGTGGTTGCCTGGAGAGGTTATGGAAACACTGTCCCCAACCCCTATCCTTTTAGGGGTGGGGATGGAAACACAGTTGTCCAACAATCTGATATATGTTACCCAAAAGCACCTGCAGTTGCCCAGAGAGGCTGGGGAAACATTGCTACCCTCCTATCCTATTGGGGGGTGCAGGGATGGAGACACATGTGTCCAACAATCTAGTCTGTGAAGGCTGAAATTGTCTATAATTGCCCAGAGTGGCTGGTGCAGGTCCCCCCAGCTTCTTCCCTGCCAGAGGATGGGCTGGAGCCTAGGCTAGGGCTGCTGTCTGATCTTGGTGGAAAGAAACCAGTCCCTAACTTCATTGTGATTTTCAATAATCTCCTCTTCCCCTCATGCCAGGGGCAGAGTTAAAATGGAGGCTACCAGCCTCTTTCTGACTTGGACAGGTTCAAACTTCATCTGTTCTTAGTATTAACTTTAGTCAGCCCAATTTACTAATCAATAGCTGAAGCCAGGCCTCATGTGTGGGTGTGCCATCAGACCCCTCAAGGGGGTGAGCCCCCCAGGCCCCGAGTACAGGCAAGTTGCCCAGGCACCGCACGCAAGTGCACCATCAGGCCCCTCTGAGCCATGCAACAAGATGATGACGTAACAGGAGAGTAACAAAAGGGAGAGCCAAGACGAGGCACGCCAAAAAAACAGGAACTAAGGTGGCACAGGTGGTAGGACGCCTCTTTTCCACATCAGAGGTACCAAGGATCGAATCGCAGTGAAAACAGGAAGAGAAGGATGAAAAGAGAGGGCAGGAAACAGACACAGAGAATTGCCCAGCGAATGGACACAAAAACAGCAAAAATGGGGGTGAGGGGTAAAAATGAATAGAAGTAAATAAATAAATAAATAAATCTTTTTAAAAATAAAATATCAAAATTTTTCCTTAAAAAAAAATAGCTGAATTTGGTCTCCAACCATCTCTTCCTTCCCTGTTTTTGGGAAGTGTAGCTTCCAATTCCAGCTAGGGAATAGCTCCCAAGGCAGCTTGTGTCACCCATGGGGAATGGGCACTGGCCTCCATGGTGTGGAGTGTTTTACTCATGAATCTTCACTGCAGATGGGCAAGCTCTTCCTTTTGTTCTTCCAAGGACATTGCAGGATGCCCTTCTGGTCTCCTGGGCCCCTCAAACAGGTGTTTTAGATAGCACTGGGTGATTACTAACTGCACTGTAGGACGAGCTGAGTCTTGGAACTCCTTACTCTCCTGTCATCTTGCCACTCCCTCTAAAATATTTTTGATTTGGTGTAGCAATGCGTACAGCTATTAATAAATTTAGAAGCTCTCAAAGTACGAATTTCAGTAGTTATTTACTATTCATATAAATTGGAAGAAAACCACATTCTATATGAAATGAGGAGCTTGGAATATAGCAGATTAAAATAATGAAAAGAGATTCTGACTGGGGTGTAAGATTAACATGTATAACTTCAAAAGCATGTGTGGACTCATCACCAAAGTAGGGAATATATTACAAAATGGTTTAATTGTATTTGCAAAAGTGTCAAACGGTGCTGCTATTAAATTATGACCGTTTACTCATTGAAACCTCTTTGAGCTCTTAAAGCAAGGAAATATATATATAACTTTAACTTTTAAAGAGATTTGAAAGCATGCAATGTGGCATGATTGATAAATTGATATTTTCTGTCCCTTCTAATTCATTCGTCTTCACGTTCTGTGAGTAGGTAAGGTTTGCTAGCAGAACTGGCCTAACAGATACCCATAAGAACAAGAGGTTATTCTTATAGGAGTGGTTCATATTAAATTTCAAATAAAAGGGAATTGTTTCCACTAGGAAGATTAGATCAGATTTACTTATTTAGGCAAAGTTTCTGGAGCTCTGTGTTTATTTCAATAAATAAATAAAGGCCAATATATTTTATAATGAGAGAATGACTCAGTTTGGAGAGCATAGACTATATATCTAATTAAGCCATAGAAAGCAGGATTTCAAAAAGGAAAGATAACCATTGAAAATTCAACTGACTTTTTACTTAAAATGCATTATTTCCTTGGCATACCCAGGCATTTATTTTGCACTGAGTCAGAATTTTTGCTCTGTTTGCCCCATATTTTTCCCACATTTCTGTATTTGCTGGATAGATTTTTTAATTTGTTTTTTAAATATAAAATAACTCATAGTGGTTACCAGAGCTTCTGAGGAGAGGGGGAGGTAATAATAGGTGGAATATAGGGCATTTTTAGGGCTTTGAAATTAAGTATAAACCACAATGTAAATTATAGACCTTTGTTAATAGCAATGCTTCAATATTTATTCATCAGTTGTAACAAATATACCATACTGTTGTTAAGATGTTATTAATAGGGGATGATGTGGGAGGGTGGGGGGGTATATGGGAATCCCTTATACTTTTGATGTAACTTTTCTGTGACCTAAAATCTATTTAAAAATAAAGTTTATTATATTTTTAAAAATAACTCTTTCAAATGTATTTTAACAGTTTTATTAAGAATTACTAAAATAAAATCCACATGCCATACAGTTCACCAATGTAAATTGTACAATTTAATGATTTTTGGTATATTCATTCACAGTTGTGAAACCATCATCACAATTAATTTTAGAGCATTTAATTGTCTTCAAAAAGAAACTCTGTTGTATGTAAGATGTCATATCTAAGATGATATCATACTAAAAAATAATTACTTAACACAAGGTTAGGTTTTCTTCTAAGAGTTTTATAATTTTACTCTTAATTTTAAGTATACTTTAGCAGTTCACTTCTCATTTTCTCCCAAAACCCACTCAGTCCTAGGCAAATGCTAATTTAATTTTTGACTTTATAAAGTTTCCTATTCTGGACATATCATATACATGGAATCATATAATCTGAAATAATTTTTTATTGGATTATTTCACTTTTAGCGTGTTTTCAAGATCCATTCATATTGTAGAATGCATCATTACTTCATTCCTTTTTTTATGTCAGAATAATATTTTATGTATGTATATACCTCATTTTGCTTATCCATTCATCATTTGGTGGACATTTAGGTTGCTTCCACCTTTCAGCTGTTATGGAAAATGCTACTATGGACATTCATGTGCAACTTTTTTCGTGACATGCTTTCATTCTCTTGGCTATATACCTAAGAGTGGATTTGCTGGGTCATATGAGAACAATATGTTTAGCATTTTTCCTTCCCACTAGCAATGTATGAGGGTTCTAATCTCTCCACATCCTCACCACTACTTGTTATTGTCTGTCTTTTGAATTACAGCTATCCTAGAAGTTGTGAAGTAGTATCTCGCTATGATACTGATTTGCATTTCCCTAATATCTAATGGTGTTTTGAGCATCTTTTCATGTACTTAATGACCAGTAGCATATCTCCTTTTGGAGAAATATCTATTCAGATTCTTTGCCAATTTTAATAGAGTTGGCTTTTTATTATTCAGTTGTAATATTTCTTTATATAATCTGGATATAAGTATCATCAGCTATATGATTTTCAAATATTTTCTTCCATTCTATAACTTGTCTTTTCAGTTTCTTCATAGTATCCTTTGATGCACAAAGGTTTTAATATTGAAGAAGTTCAATTTATCCATTTTTCCTTTTGTGGCTTGTGCTTTTGGTATCATATCTAAGACACCATTTCCTAAGCCTAGGTCATGAAAATATATGCTTTTGTTTTCTTCTAAAATTTGTATAGATTTTAGCTCTCACATTTGGTATATGGTCCATTTTTAAGTGTTTTTTTTTTTTTTAATATGTTGTGAGATAGGGGTCCAACTTCCTTCTTTGCAGTTGTCCCAGCACCATTTGTTGAAAATATTACTTTTATTTCTACTGAAATGTCTTAGCACCGTTGTCAGAAATCAATTGACCATAACTGTAAAGGTTAATTTCTGCACTCTTAATTGTGTTCCATATATCTATATGTCTATTCTTATGCCAACACAATATGGTCTTATTACTGTAACTTTGTAATTAGTTTTGAAATTGGAAAATGTGAGACCTCAGGGGTTTTTTTGTTTTGTTTTGTTTTGTTTTTTACTTTTCAAGATTCTTTTGACCAAGCTGGATCCCTTGCACTTTCCATATGAATTTTAGGATCAGCTGGAAAATTTCTGCAAAAAGTCAGCTGGGATTTAGATATGAATTCCATTGAATCTGTAGGTTTTTATGGGGAGTGCTAACAATATCAGGTCTTCAAATCCATGAATATGGGGTTTCTTTCCATTTATTTAGGTCTTTAATTTATTTCAACAATGTTTTATAGTTCACAGGGCACAAATTTGTACTTTTTCTTAAATTTATTCTAAGTATTTCATTTTAATGTTATTATAAATGGAATTATTTTCTTAATTTTATTTTAGGAATGTTAATTGCTATTATATAAAGATAAAATAGATTTTCTATATTTACCTTGTATCCTGTAGCTTTACTGAACTTGTTTGTTAGTTCTATAGTTTTTTTGTGGATTACTTAGAATTTTCTATGTACAAGATCATGCCACCTGAAATATAGTTTTACTTCTTTATTTCCAATCTAAATAATTTTTATTTCCTCTTATTGCTTATTGCCCTGGCTAGATCCTCCAGTATACAGAATAGAAATGGCAAGAGCCAACATCCTTGACTTGTTGCTTGTCAGTCTTTCATAGTTCAGTATATGTTAGATGTGGGTTTTTCGTATATGTGTATTATCAGGGTGAGGACGTTCACGTCTATTACTATGTTGTAAGAATGTGTTATCATGGAAATGTGTTGGATTTTTTCAAATACTTTTTCTGTATCTACTGAGATGATTGTGTTATTTTTTAAAAAATTCAATTTATACTGTGTAATATTTGAATTCTTTTAATGATTTTTCATCATAATTTGAAGTTATTTTTTAAATGGTAACTCTAGGGCTTACAATATTCATCTTAACTTATGAGAATGTTTTTTAGATTTATACTAACTGAATTCCAGTGAGATATATAAATGGTCACATGTAGCTCTGTTTCCTCTTCCTTTTCTTATGCTATTATTGTCACATATTACATTTACATATGTTATAAATGCAAAATTATATTGTTATAATTATTGCTTTATACAGATATTTTGTGGCTTTTAAAGAGCTGGGTAAAAAAAGGAGAGCAAATATATATTTATAGAGTTTGTAATATTAGCCTTCTTATTTACCATTTCTGGTTTTCTTCATTTACTCCTGTGAATGAAAGTTATCATCTGATGTTATTTTCTTACTCCAATACATCTTTGCCCCAAATCCCTTCCTTTGTGTGGTTATTTTCAAATATATTACAGTTCTATATATTATAGGTCTAATAGTACAATTATGTACATGTTATTTTATACAATTCTTTTTAAATCAGTTAAGAACAGAAAGGAGAAGGACTATACAATTATACCGTTTTAAAAAATGATTTGCCTAATTAACTTTATCAGCAATGTTTGTTATTTCATGTGAATTCAAATAAATATCTGGGGTCTCTGCTTCCTGCCTTAAGAACTCCTTTGGTGTTTCTTGTAATGAAGTTCTTCTAGCAAAGAATTCTTGAAATTTACTCATCTGTGAATGTCATCATTTTGCCTTCATTTTTTAAAGGTAGTTTGTCAAATTCTTGGTTGCCAGACTTCAAATATGTCATCCTACTCCTTCCTGGTCTCCATTGTTTTTTATAAGAAATCATCTGTTAACCGTATTTGACACCATTTGAATGTGATGAGCTGTTTTTCTCTGGCTGTATTCAAGATTCTTCTTTTGCTTTTTGACATTTTTACTGTGATGTTTCTGGGCGTATATCTCTTTGCATTTATCCTACTAGGAGTTCAGCGAGATTCTTGGAAATACAGATTAATGTATTTCATTACTTTTGGCAAGTTTTCAGCCACTTTTTTGAGCAATTTTACTGTTCCTTTTTTCCTCTCCTCTCCTTCTGGTACTGACATTATGCCTGAGTAAATTAGCCCACATTTCTCTGAGGCTCTGCTCATTTTTCTCCATTCTTTTTTTTTCTCAGTTTTTCAGATTGCATATTCTCTATAAATCTATCTTTAAGCCTGCTGATTCATTCTTCTGTCATTTTAATTCTACTCTTTAGCCCCTCTAGCGAATTTTTCATATCTGTGACTTTTCAACTCCAGAATTTTCATTTGGTTCATTTTAATAATTTCTATGTCTTTATTGATATTATATATTTAACAAGACATTACTGTCATACCTTCCTTTACTGCATTAAGTATGGCTTCCTTGAGTTCTTTGATCATATTTATAAGAGCTGTTTTGAAGTGTGTCTGCTAAGTCCAACATCTTGACTCTCTCACAGACAGACTCTGTGCTTTATTCCTATTCATGGGTCATACTTTCTTGTTTCTTTGTATGTTTCATAATATTTTGTAGAAAATGGGACATTTTAGAGAATATATTCTAGCATCTCTGGATACTGATTCCTCCATGGCCTTTCTGGGGCTTGCTGTTGTTTTTGGGTATTTATCTGCTTAGTGGTTTGACTATTTCATTGAATTCTATTTCCCCCATATTGTGCAGCTTCTGTTGTCACTCTTTAGAGGTCACAAATTTGGACATACAAAAAGTGAACCTGAGATGGAAATGATTTTATTGGGACTTTAAAATTTTTTTCTCTTTCCCTGCTCTTCCTTTTAAGCAGTCTGCCTTTGTTAGTGTCACAGTAGCTGATAGCCTCCAATAATGCTGTTTGCTCTATTGTTTTCAACAATGCTCTGGGGCAAAATTTATTCCACTCTCTGATCCAATTAAATTCAGACCTCTCTGGTCTTCTTTGGGAAAGTCTTTGGGGCTGGCCTTTGAGGTTTGTTTCAAATCCACGAGGGCTTTTCTTAGTTGTCACTTTTCCTGGATCTCTCTGTTAAACCACTAGCTGTTCTATGTTTTAACTTTTGGCACTCATGAATCTATAAGCCTTTACTTAATTGCTTTCCACCAAAATCTCCATTGTTTTTGACAGTGCCATTAGATTTGAACTTCCCCATGCATTGTTCCAAATACATTCAGTTGCTTTGAGGAAAGCTACAGAATTCTCTGCTTTTAAGGCCTGGGTCTCCTCCTGGGGAAAACCTTGTGCCACTGCTCAGGAGTTGATGGCCATAGGAGTGAACAGCTTCTCTCAGAGTGACACTCCAAGTTTATGAGTGGTGTATTGGTCAGGGATAAGTCTTTGGTCTTCCCAGCTTGCCTCTTTTAGTATGAAAATGCCATTCCAAAAATGATCTGGGCAAAGGATGATTGCCACTCATTACTTTTCCTGCCACCCCTAGGGTAGAGCTCTAACCTTATGAGTGAGAGTTGGGTGGAGAAAAGGAACCCCAGACCTATAAACAGCTGTTGACTTGAATAGAGCTTTGGCAACATGGAGCTGTGAGGGTTGAGAAATGCTGGTGGCCTGGCCCTCCTGTGGAGAAACCATAGCCCCAGACTGCGAACTGGTGGGAGAGGGAGCCCTGCATTCTTGGCTTTGCCCTCTAGGAGTAGAGCCTCCATAATGCTGAGGTGGGGGTGGAGGAAGGAATGTATCGTGGATCAAATGCCACAGGTTCTCAGTATTCTTGCTTAAACTTAGAATTTCTTGGAAACATGTTTCTCCCTCTGTTGAATGCCATTAGGACAATTTCCAGAGATTTTAAGTGTTTAGCTGGGTAATTGACTCTTCTACAAGTGTTGTTTTTGAGACAAGAAGAACTAAATTGCAGGAAATATTTTTTGGAGTCTGAGATTATGTTTTCATTGAAATTTGACATGCCTCTGTGCCTTTGCACATGCTGGTTCTTTTGTATTTGTTTATTTTGGGGGATAACTTTCTTATCTGCTTGCCTAATTTTTGCTTATTTTCCCTTAATACCCAACTCAAATGCTCCTTTTCTTGAAAGCCGCCAACCAAATCCACCATTTGCATGTTGTAAATGGAAATATTTCCAGGAACAACAGTACTTATTTAGAATATTTCCAAATTAATCATTATATTTCCTTAAAACTGTTACTAAGTATGTGAAACTGCTAAAGAAACATGTATTTTGAGTGACTCTGGTAAACACCATTGTGAATTCATTTTTTAAAAAAATATTTCTTCTAGATAGAAAGGGTCATTTTTAAAGGTCTCAGCTTAATACACAGTCATTTCTAATTATAACATTATTGATTTTTAGTATCCCAAGGAAAGTTACAAGAGAAAAACACACGGCGTTTTTGGAATTAATTAAAGGTCTTTAATAATTTTTATTACATATACTTACATTTAGTGAGAATTATTTGATTTGTATCTATGCATAATTTAAATATTTGAAATAAATAAAGACAGGCTATAGTTTTCCCCTCAACCACTTTAGTACTAAATAAAATATTAATGAATAGAATCTTACAAGTATGTATCAAGAGCAGCTGGACTGCATCTCGGGAATGAAAGGATGGTTTAATATAAAATTATTATTCCTACTGCTTTTAGTTAAAACACATAATCTAGTCATTTAAATATATTAACATACAGATTAGAAATGTTCTTATCCAATTCCAGTTTCAAAATAAAAATGTTGAGGGACTACATGAAATAGTATCGTATTGTGATAAACATAAATACACTTTCGCATCCATATATTCACACCCATACACATCTTTGTATATTCATATAAATTTATATAAGGTGAATCAAAATATAGTATCATGCTTAAATATTAAAACCATTTCTATTAGAGTTAGAAATAAGAGAATGATCCCCATAATCACCACTTCTGTATCCAAACTGGAGGTGATAAAGCAGGCTTGAATACCTATTTTGTTTTTGTTTTTTTTTTAATTGAAAGACACAAAGATATCTTTTTTTCCCCCATATTACTCCATGAATTCAATACCATTTGGATCAAAATGCTTTTTTTCTGGAAATGTATTTTTTGGATAAATCTTAAAATCATTAAAAAAATATATTATTCAAAAAATAAAAATAAAAAAATAAAAATATATTTTTCACTAGAAAGATTCTGAAAAAGGTGAGTATAAGAAAGGAATTTATCTACCAAATATGATATGGATTAGAAAATTATGGTAAATAAAAGAGTTTTGGCACTGGGGAAAATATAGGCTTATCAGTATAAAGTGTAGTGAAGAAACAAACCCAAATGTATACAGTTACTAATATGTGTTAAAGGTGGCAATTCACATTGTTTGGGAACAGATTATTACATTCAGTATTTGATGCTGGGTATCTCTTCCTCATTTCTAAAAAAAAAAAAAAAATCCAAATATCTTACTAATTTACATATAAAATAAAGAAAATGTTCTAGCAGAAATCATGGGTTATCAGGAAAGGCATTTCTAAGTGTAATAAAATAAAATTGCACTAACAAAACAAACAAATCAAGGCAAGGTTAAATATAAGAAGGATAACATTTATTTCACAAAAAGTAAATGTTTGCTTGGTTTAGGTCAAGGCATTATATTAAGCATATGTGTCTCTCTTCTCTCTTGAAAGAAATTCTTTTTTAAAAACAAAGGAAATATGAATGGAATTGTAGATAGATAAATAAGTAGAGATATTAAAATATAGATGAATAGATAGGTTAATAGATAGATAGATAGATAGATAGATAGATAGACAGACAGACAGACAGACAGACAGACAGCAGAGGTAAGACACGGGAAGCTTTATAAATACCAAAACAGAACATGTGAAGGATTCCTGGAAGACAGAAAGCAATGCCATTGGATTGTCAAGAATGGAAAATACAGGACGCAAGGAAAGTTGTATAAAAGTTGCAAACAGAATGATTAAATAAAATAGTTAGAAGAAGATCTGGGACATTCCCAAGGATAATTAACTTCTTAACTTTTGGAATTTTAAAGACGGAAATCTGAAAAAAATACTCTTAGCTGCTCTTCTCCTTAAGACATGTATGGGTCTAAAATTGCCCTGACTCCAAAATAAGATGAAGATAGCACTGAAAAGCAGTCTATGGCCAAGTTGATTTATCAATATACAAGTCCAAATCCAAATTCCTCTTGAAATAATAGAACATTGTAGTTCACTTGAATGTTAAAGAAATAATATATGCTCAGAGGTTTTCCCTATACAGGAATATTTCAATATCCATAAAGTTAAAGTACTCTATTAAGGTACTATAAAGTATATACATACACACATACATACAAGGCTGAGCACATAATACGTTGGGCCAGTACAAAATGAAAATGTGGAGTTCTTTGCTCAAAAAAAAAATAAATTTAAAGACGGCAATAGCAGAGCTTTAACCAAGTAGCGTACTCTTCTTAGCAGGGGCACTGTGCAACTGCCTATGAAGCTGCCCTGTATACATATGACCAATTCATTTGATTAATTTAGCACATTAATTACTTTAAAATCAAACATTGATTCTGATAAACATTTGTCAATTTGAAGAAGTTTTCTCCTATTCTTTGCTAGCCACTGAGTAGAAAAATGGTCAATATTCTCACTGAAATTAACAATAAGACAGAAACAATCACTATCACTTCCATAATACAATATTTTACAGTAAGTACTAGCCATTGCAATAAATCACTGGTAAAGAAGAAACCAAGAATTAAGGCCACAAAAAATTGAAAACAGAATAGAGTATCTGGCAACAGTCCTATATAAGTGAAAATTTCTAAATAATAACCATGACATTTTAAATCAGTGATAAAATATGGGCTATTTTATATATTGTTTTCAAATAATAAATATAATTAATGCTAATCTTGTCTTCCACTATGCATAAAATTTCAGCTGATTTAAGTACCAAAAATGTATATTTTGAAAAAAATGAAAAAAACAGAGAAAAATGCATGTGAAGGAGGTAGAGAAGGTCTCATCTTTTTAAGATGCAATACTCAGAGGGCATCAAAAACAGTTGACTAAAATTAAAAAACAAAAGCAAAGAAACCAATTTGTATTACTAAACTTACTGTAAATGATGTTAAAAGGCAAACAATAAAATGAAAAGAAATATATGCAAATTATGTAAGAAACAAAGAAATGATATCCAACATATAGAAAACTTCTCATCAATAAGAAATAGAAAACCCAACACAGAAAAATGCCCAAAATACACAAAGGCAAATCACAAAAAAAGCGTCAGTGGCAATAGTAATATGGACAGGTACTAAATCTCATTAGTGATAAGAGACATTTATATTAAAATAGTAAAATATCATCATATTTTGTGCACATATGGACTTTTAAAAGAATCATTAAAGAGTGCTTCTATGGCTCTCCAAGGATTTTGATACAAGTGTTTCAATGTCGTATCATTGCATTTAAGAAAAGTGGGGGAGAAAGTGTGATCTACAATGTGAACTATGATCCATGCTTAATGGCAAAGCCTCAGGATGTATATATCCCTTGCAGGTGATGTGCCACACTAATGAAGGATGTTTATGTGGGAGGTTGTGGAAGGTGTGGGAGGTGGGGCATATGGAAATCCCTATAATTTTTGTGTAACATTTATGTAATCTAAGTATCTTTTAAAAAATAAAAAGAAAACTTATTATAAAAAAGGAATAATTAATAAAAAACAAGAAATAGGAATTTTTCCCCCCAATTTTAATTGTAACAACACATATACAACTCAAAATTTCCCATTTTAACCATTTTCATGTGTACTATTAGGAAGATGGTCAATTGAATGAATGAGACTGGACCTTGTGGGAAAGTCTGAACCAGAGATATAAATTTGGTTGACATAGTTTGTAGATGATACTTAAAGGTAGGGGATCATTAGCTAAGGCAAAAGTGTAGATAGTCCAATTCCTTTGGCATTGGAATATTTAAAAATCAAGAAAAGTGGGTGTGACCAGATACTTAAGATGGAGTTGCCAGTGAAGGAGAGGAAAGATTCTTGCTGGAAGGAAGGGTGCACTATGTTATGTGCTCACAAGAAGCTGAGAACAAAGAATAAAGTGAAAGGTCCCTTGAATTTGGCAATGTGGAAATAGTTATTCATGGAATTAGCATTAGGAGTGCTGTGAGGAAATAAAGCAAAGTGGAATGGTGAAAAGGTGTATTTAATTTGTTTTTACTGTCATTTTGTATTCTTTCTGATATTATGTTTTTTACAGGTATATACCCAGGCTTGTTTTAATTTCAGTTTTAACCTAGAACCCTGAAAAAGAATAAGGATATTAGGTAAGAACTAAGGGAATCTGAACAAAGCATGGACTTTAGTTAATAATCATGTATCAATTTTTATTAATTAATTGTAATAAATATATGATACTATTGTAAGATGTTAATAATAGGTGATATGGGTACAGGGTGTGTTGGAACTCTATAATATCTTTATAAGTTTTCTATAAGTCTAAAACTGTCTCCAAAATAAGTTTACTTTATAAAAAATTCTGTCAAAACAAATTGCTGTTTTATAGATGTGGAAACTGAGTTTCAGGAAGTGAAAAGATTTGGTACAAAGTTAAAGAGTTATATGATATAAGGGAAATCATTTGATTTCTTCCACTTTATACTGCACATATTTACCATGCACTGAAGCCAGAAAGGCTGATTTCCCTGTGGTTCCTTGCATTTCCTTCAATTTCAGTCTTCAGGGAGGAAAACTACCTCCTTGGTACCTAAAGAACTAATGGCTGTTTAAAGTATATAAAAACCAGAACAAGATCATTCTGCATGACAAGAAATCCATTCAATTCAAAAGATAATCTCTATAAAAATAAGTATAGCTAAATGAAAAAAAAAATTGACACCACAATCATTATATATGCATTTATTCAACAAACACGAAGAATATGTCCACTTTTGTACGAGATGAAAAGGAGGTCAGGGCCTTATTCCTACTTTTGAAGTAACATTTGCATACAAAAATGAAAGACCATTTGGCAAAGTTCAACAAATCATTCTGAGAATGAGAAACCTTTTTTCTTCCTCCAAGTACTTAGTCTTCAGGCAAGAATTGAGACCTTAGAGTGTAAGATATTGTGGTGAGTGGAAATGAAAAGAAAAACTTTCCTGAAAGAAATTCAAATAGGGCTTGAAGATTGGATAGATTACAGACAGACTGATTAGGAAGAACTATTTCTTGGAAAAAGGTGCTGACATATAGTCAAATATTTTCACTACTCAACCTCTGTATTTGATTGATGGAATATAATTATGTATATAAACTTGTTCAATTTTCATGTTTTGCTAGAAAATATATTTTCATATATTTAAAGCATTTCATTTATATTTGTAAAAATTCCAGATATATAAAAATAATCCTAACATGAACATATTTTCTTAACAAATTATAAATGTAAGCATGTATATATTTAATATATTCAAATATTACAAATGGTAAAAAATTTAAATGGAATTTTTTTCTGGTCTTCCAACTCTTTCCTTCATTTTTTCCTGACACTAGGACCCTTCCCTGGAGTTTAATATTACTAATCTTTTATTTTAGATTTCTATAAGACTTCAAAAAATTATCCTTTATTCTAAAATGCAGTCATTCTATATAATAGAATGCATATTAGTTTCCTCATTTGATCTAACTTTTTCAAAAGGTAACTTAATATTATGTGACTGAATTAGGATAAATCACTAAATCACTTTTAAATGTCAAGTACTATATCTGAACTAATTGATAATGTGTTTGCATTTATGTCATGGTGGCACATTTTTCTACATTATCCTTCTAAAATTTAAGGTCATTAGGGTCTCTATTTTTTGCACAGATCCATGAAGATAATGATATATAAACTTTTAAAATCTCTTTACTGCTTTTTAGAATTCCTCATAGAAAAAAAAAATATGATCAGATACTTTCACATTCATTTTGCTGAACTCAGCTCAGGAAAGAGAAAGTAGTTATCTATATAGTATCTCAACCACTAAAACAAGGTAAAAAATGGCACATTTTGCTGTTAAACTGACTGAATTGAATTGGATTGTTGAAATATTGAGAAGATACCATATAGAATATAAGAATATTGTTTTGTGCATTGGTCTCATACACTATAAGGACAAAACTTTCTTATAGTCTTTCCACATCTTCTGTTTTTTTTTTTCCAAGTGTATCATTTAAAAAAAATTAATTAATTTACTTTTTTATTTTTATTTTTTAAAGATACTTAAATTACATAAATGTTACATAAAAAATGTAGGGGATTCCCATATGCCTCACTCCCTAACCCTCCCACATGTTCCCACATTAACAACATCCTTCATTAGTGTGGTACATTTGTTACAATTGATGGACACATATTGGAGGATTGCCACTAAGTGTGGATTATAGTTTACATTATAGTTTAAACACTCTCCCATTCCTTGGGATGGTCATTGTCCATCATCATTTCCTTGTTAGTTGTCCTGGGTGAGTCCAATGAACTGGAGAGTAGGTGATGCAACTCTGTTGAGATTCAGGGCCCAACTGGCACATGGAAAGCCCAAAGATTTAAATCTCTTGGACATAAACCTATCAACTCTAGTACTAAGTATAGGTTCAAATAGAAGGGGCAGAAGAGCTATGTGTAGGGAAACCACAACTGAGCCCAACTCTGTTATACTGGGGGGCATAAATTCCAAAGTAGGGCCCACTGGCAGAGCACCAAACTCCTGATATATCAGCCCTGCCTACAGTGTTTGGATATCTCCAGAGCCTTAGGAGCTCTGCTGTTTGAGGCAATATTTACTGTGGCAGTCAATGAGATCTTGCTGAGACGTGCATAAGCGTAACCTCTGGAATGACCTCCTGATTCCCTTTCAAGTCTCTTAGCCATATAAACTCATCTGTCTTTATCCTTTCCCCCTTTTTGTTAAAGTCTTTTTTCTAGTTGCATAGCTATTAGTGCTTGGTATTAATTCCTCGGTGCCAGGGAGGCTCATCCCGGGGAGTCATGTCTCATGCTGGGAGGAAGGTAATGTATTTATATGATGAGTTTGGCTTAAAGAGAGGACACATTTGAGCAACAAGAAGGCTCTCAGGAGGTAACTCCTAGGCAACCTATAATACTAGGCTAAGTTTCAATTTCAAAAGAAAAAGTTCATAAGTACAGCGAACAATATTAAGGGCCTGTCAATGTTGCATCCCCTTTCACTAGTCACTGCCCCTGTACTTGGGGGATTCTTGCTGTGCCATTAGACAATATGGCAGAACTCCTCAGGATGGGCATTAGATATTCTTTTGGTTATTGTGTGGATCTCCACCCACCATGGCAATGCCCCATGAACACTTGAACTCTAGGTATGCCCCAAGTGAACCTCCTCCCATGCATCCCCCATCACTGACACCCTGCACCAATGATCCTTCCCTGCCACAGTTGTAACCCTTCTGTGATCCAAAACGTCTTCAAAAAATGAAGCCAACAAAATAACTGAATAAAATTTATAAGAAATGAAACAATAGTTTTTAAAATGACAAATACAAAAAATTAAAAAGAATTTGAAATAATAATTTAAAAAAAAAAAATTGGCATTAGCTTTCATCACTGTTGTCTTGTATGTACAGTGACATTTTCTTCTATTTATTCCCCCAGTTTCTTATTTTTTTCATTTTATCTTCAAAGAAGCTTTAGGTTACAGAAAAGTCACATACAAAATATAGGGGATTCCCATATACCCAACATCCTCCCCTTTTCCCCCTTTCTCTTATTAATACTATTTTACATGTGGATGGTACATTTGTTACAATTGATGTACAAATATTGAAACATTGCTACTAACCATGGTCAATGATTTACATTATGCTTTACATTTGGACTGTACACGTTTATAAATTTTGATGAAATTTAACATAGCCTGTATCCATCTTTGCAAGATCATACAGGACAATTCCAACTCCCCAATATGCCCCATGTTTCATATATTCTATTCTTCCTTCCCTTTCCCCTCAGGACCCACAGCAACCACCAAGCCTCACTCCTTGAAGAAAAAGATTCATAGTTACTTGCAACAATATTGAGGGCTTGACATACTGACCTGTCCTCCCCTATTAGCCACATCTCCTTTAAATCCAAACATTTATATAAAACAAATTTCAGAAGTGCTAGAATATTAAAAGATGACTGAAATTGAATTACCTTTTTAAAATTAGTTCCTTAGAAAAGTGTACTAATTAAAAAAAAAAAAAAAACTGTCATATTTCAAATTGGGCCCACCTAGGAGTTTTAACACAAAAATGGGTCCTAGGAACCTCATATTGTTTTTCACTTCTCTACAAGCCACATAAAATATCATCAAGAAAGTTCTACACATTGCAAAGTCATCCACATTTCTAGATTTCCTAACATAATTTCAAACACAGATATTTCCCAGAAATCTTTATGAAATATGATGGTTTGAAGTTTGTGGATGCTAGAAAATCATTTCCTTAGAGCTAATCCATTCTTGTATGTGTGAATCTATTGTAGGTAGGACCTTTTGACTAGATTACTTCAGTTAAGGACATTTGATTAGATTACTTCAGTAAGGCATGGCCCAGGGTGCATCCTAATTCTCTTATTGGAGTCCTTTATACACGGGATGAATACAGAGATATGCCGAGAGAAAAAAGATACAGGAGCTGAGAGAGGAATCCACAGAAGCTGAGAGAGAAAGACACAGATGGAATAGTCAGGAGGTGAAAGCAATAGAGCCCAGAGGAGAAGACAGAGACCAGCAGATATAGCCATGTGCCTTCACATGTGACAGAGAAATCTGGGACTACCCATAGCCAGTCTCATGAGAGAGAGCATCACCTGATGCTTTGATTTGGACATTTTTCTCATCCTCAGAACTGTAAGCTTGTAAGTTAATAAATCCCCGTTGTAAAAGCCAACCCATTTATGCTTTATTGCTTTTGGCAGCTTTTAGCAAATTAAAACACTAAGGAAGATAACAACAAAAAATCAAACAAGGGGAGCAGATGTGGCTCAAATGGTTGGGCGCCCATCCGCCATATGGAGGGACCTGGGTTCAATCCCTGAGACCTCCCAGTAAACCAGTAAAATAAAATATATATATATAGAAGGCACATGGGCTCCCAGGCTCTGTGTGCCGGTGCGCCGCCAGGCCCCAGGAGCCATGCAGCAAGATGATGACATAACGGGAGAGACAAGAAGAGATGCTCCAAAAGCTCTGAAAACCAGGTGGCAGAACACCTCTCTCCTACATCAGAGGTCTCCAGGATTGAATCCTGGTGAAGACTGGAGGAGAAGGATGAGAAGAGATGGCAGGAAACAGACACAGAGAATTGCCTAGCGAATGGACACAAAACAGCAAATGGGGAAGGGGGTGTTTAAAATGGATAAAGTAAATAAATAAAACACATTAAAAAAAAAAAATCAAAACCTAAAGTGATATAGTTGCCTATACTTAAAAAGTTCCCATGGAAATTTGGGGATATGTGGAGTTAGTGAAATCATTCCTTTATTTCTAGTTCCCAATCACTCCAAAGTCATGATTAGGTTGATTCACTGTGAGATCATGAAAAACACTTTTCATACCAGGCGTTCCCCATTTTAAATTAAATTAGCACATTTTCTCCATACATAATATATATCCTATGGGTACATTTTAAGTACTAACTTACTGGGTAAATTACATTGTAGGGATGAATTTGACACATCTCGGTTTTTATTTCAAAGGCATTGGAAAGAATCAGGAACTTTATTAGTACCATTTCTATCACCCACTAAGTAACAGATATAACTCTCAAAATAATTGCTTATTGTACTCACAAGCATCTCCTATAAATTCTAATCTTCTCACTATATATAAATAAAATTCAAAGAGTAAGCCTAGAAAAGACAAGGTAATAAGTCCTTTCACAGATGAAAGAAGACATATGTCAATTTAAATCATGCAGTATAGACGGCAAATATAGACAAGAAGAATCTGTAAAATAAGTCAATTTACAGTATTTTCCACTTTTTCCTCTAACAAATAAAATGCAATCTAGAGTGGTTGAAATATCATCTGTTAAATAAAAATATCAATTTGTTTCCTGCTGTACTTGTTATAAATTGCCTATACATAGTCACATGTTAATTTTAGAATCTCTTTATTATGTAGTATTTTCTAGTATTTCCAATGAAGGCAGGACATTTATTCCAATGCCTTCTCACATCATTATGCACCAGAAAACTAAATTATGCTTAGATCATCTGTCTGAGGAGAAAAGAGAAATGCCCAGTGTAGTCTTTAAACTGCTCAAATAAGCATCCTGAAAATACAGATTGTGTCTTTATCATTTTGGCATCAACCTAACACTAAATGCAATGCATTATATATAGAAAGTTCAATTACTTGATTTTGCTTTGAAAAACAATTGCCTTTTCATAAAGAAATATATGAATCTTCTCTGTGTCTAGTTACTGTAGAATTATACATTTTAAAACTGTCATGAAATACTTCAGAAATGCTGGTTATCTGTCAATAGAGAAATCATTGAACAATAACAACATTTTAAATTTGCCTCATATGTCTCAGAAGTGTTATTTATTAATAAATCATAGTTTTAAAGCTCTTGTAAGTATATTTGTTTTCTAAAGATGTTGAGCCCATTGTATTTATAATCTGAATAAGGAAATGAGAGGGAAAAAGGGTGATTTGGTAATGCTCATGTACATATTTCCAAATAAGCAATAATCATTTAAAGGACATCTAAAGCAAGCCATAATTAAAAAGAATGTTTATACATTTGATTTGCTAAAACAATAAGAATAATCATGCTTCAAGTATGTTGAGAAGGTTACTAGCCTTGGTAAAGGAGTGAATCTTTAGTTTCCTTCAATTGTTCCTTCTTTCCTTGTTATTGCATATTGTATATAATTGGAGTTTCCGGTGAAGCCACAAGTGGGCTGTTTTCTTATCTGCTACCTCTTAAGTGTCCTCAATCTTCTATTTTATATAAAATACTTTTTTTTCAATAACATACTGTTGGAATTTTAAGTGGGAATCCTGTCAAAGGCAGCATGAAGCAATAGCAGTGGTAGCTCTCAAATACTAGTCATGTATCTGAGTTCTCCTCTGTAAGAAAAGCAGCCCAAAACCAGATGCAGAAAGAAAAAATCTTACACCCTCTAACAATGGACAAACCACTCCCCCTTTAAAAAGAGCTGAGTCTATTGGTTCAGCTTGGAGTAATGCCTACCAGGGGCCCCAAGTATAGGGGAATTATCTTAGTAAATATCATGTGTTTATAGTTCTGGATGGGGGACTCTTTCAAAAGATACATGCATATTCATGCTCTAATAGTTCTGGACCAACCTGTTTTAGATCTTCTGTCTTATTTGCTGTTCTACTTTTGTCCTAATTGTATGAACATATGCAACCTGACACTTGGCATGTTATTTAGTTTGTTTTGGAAACCTTAATGGATTTTTCTATATAACCATTGATTTGGAAATGACTAAGATCCCAAGTCATGGTTTGTTGTTATCTGGGCTTCTCTACTAGGAAAAGCAGTGAGTGTGAAATGAGGACACCACACACAATCCCCCAGCACATAGAGTCCTTCACAAGCATTTAGTTAAAATTTCATGGGAATGTTTAGGATCTAGTGTTCATTTAATTGAGGGACATCTAAGTGTGGCATTTGGGTAATACCTGGTAAAAGACATAGCTCTAAAAGGGTAGTCAATGGCTTCCCCCAGGGGATCATGGCCTAATGTGGCTATTTAGGAGAAAACAGTGAGAGTCTTTTTCTGGAAAATAGGGTGATAGGTCCAAATAATATTTCAGACAGTAATATCTACTAACAGGAGTGAGCATAATGCCATGTGGGATGGTCAAAATCTTTTGATTCCAATAATTTTTTTTATGATGACTGATGCATCTACCCTAGAGTCAAGCTCTCTGAGCTTCTATTCCAATGCAAAAGACTTTACCTTTATGTTTTCACTTCCTTTTCTGTAATGTGCACTTTAATTTGTAAACATGAAAGGGTTACTATGAGGATTCAGTGAGATAATCCATGCAATTTATTACGTATATATTGCCAGGACATAGTTAAGTACTCAATAAGTTTTACATAATAACATGACCACAACACTTACAGTGTTTATTATATGAATTAAACATTGAGACACCTAGTTTGAAAAGAATAAAAAGAAAGAAAAGCATGATAGCTGTGTCCTTCCTGAGAACAGGAACCATTGCAGATCAAAATAATGAAAACTGGAGGACATATATTTGACTAAATTGGCATCTGATCTAATAGAAAATGCTTGAAATTATGACTATTTGGAGTTTATCATCATGAGATATTTTTCCTGCCTAGATCAGAAAGTGTTTTGTTGGTTAGTTGGTTGGCTGGTTGGTTTTGGTTTTGCATTTGTCCACAATTTGAAAATAAACATATGAGAGACAATTGAAATTATTTGGAGAGATTTCCTCTTCTATCTATGACTGAGTAGCAGATATAGGATTTACCCTTTCACTTGAAACAATGAAGAAAAATGATAATCCTTGAGACCCAGTGTGGTAGTTTGGCGCTATATACCCCAGAAAAAGATGTTCTTAAACTTAATACATTTCTGTCAGTGTGAACCCTTTGTAAACAAGATCTCTTCCAGATGTTACTTAAGTTAAGGTATTGTCCAAATTAATCAGCCTGGGCTTTAATCTGGGTTACTATAGTCCTTTATAAACAGAGTGGAAATCAGAAAAGTAAGTAGAAACCAGGAGTGACCACCATGTACATTGCCTTACATTAGAGGAGCCAAGGACCAAGGATCACTGGCAGCCAGCCCCAGACTACTGGACTTTGGGAAGAAAGTATTGCCTTGATCATGCCTTGATTTGGACCCCTCCTTGCCTCAAAACCATTAGTTAATAAATTCCCATTGTTTAATCCAACCATTGCATGGTATGTGCTTTGGCAGCCAGAAAACAGTCAGGGAGCAAATAAGGTGTGCCCTACAATTGCCCCAATGTACTGTCCTGAAATTACAATGCAGTCAGAAAAAAAATCAAAGACCCAAGTAAATAGGCAGAAACACCATGTTCATGGATTGGAAGACTCAACATAGTAAAGATGTCAATTCTCCCAAACTGATGTGCAGGTTCAATTCAATTTCTTTTAAATCTCAGCAAGATTTTTATAGATATAGACAAGATTATTCTAAAATTTATATGGAAAGAGAAAAAAGCTAGAATAGTTAAAATACTTTTGAAAAACAATGAAAGGAGTCAATCTACAAGATGTCAAGGTTTATTTAATAGTAACCGAGCATGTGATATTTCTAGAGGAATAGATACAAAGATCAATGGAAAACAATAGAGAATCCAGAAATAAACCCACATAAATATGCCTGACTAACTTTTGACAAAGATGCAAAAGCAATTCGATGGAAGAAAGATAGCTTTCAACAATTGGAACAATTGGGATATACATGGGAGAGAATGAACTCTGATCAGTCTCTCACATCTTGTACAAAACAAATTCAAAATGGATTAAAAGCTTAATATAAATCATAAAAGTATAAAACTTTAAGAACAAAATAGCAAAGAGTTCATAGATTTGGCATAAAAGCACAGTCACTGAAAGCATAAATAAATTAGACTTCCTAAAAAAAATGAAAATTCTGCTCTGGAAAAGATGATGTTAAGAGGATGAAAATACAAGCTATAGACCATGATAATATATTTTCAAATCATATATCTGACAAAGCACTAGTATCTAGAATATATAAAGAAGTCTCAAAACTGAGCAGTAAAAAATCAATCCAGGTGAATGGATGTGACTCAAGCAGATGAGTGCCTGCCTCCCACATGGGAAGTCCTGGGTTCGGTTCCTGGTGCCTCCTAAAAAAAACCAACCAAACAAACAACAAGCAAAGCATATGAAAAAAACAATTCAGGGGAACCAATGTGGCTCAGTGATTGAGCACCGGCTTCCCACCTATTAGGACCAAGGTCAATCTCTGGCCCCTGGTACCTAAGAAACAGGAAGATATGGCTCAGTCAAGGGAACAAATTAAATCTCCAGAACAGACACAGTATCTGGAACAACTAATCAAAGAAGTTCAAACAAATCTAAATCAATTCAAGGAGATGAAGAAAAATGTGAATAAATAGATAAAGAATATTAAGAAGACAATGTATGAGCATAAAGAAGAATTCAAAAATATAAAAAGAAATATAAATTATGGGTATGAAAGTCACAATAATACAGATTAAATATTCACTAGAGGAATACAATAGCAAATTTTAATAGGCAGAAGAAAGAATCAGTGAACTAGAAGATAGGACAATTGAAATCATACATTCAGAAAAACAGATAGAAAAGAAGAGGAAAAATAGAGAAATGTCTCAAGGATTTGAGTTAACAGAAAAAATTGCACAAACATATGCATCATGGGTGTCCCAGAAGAAGAAGAGTAGGGAAAAGAGGAAGAAAGAATATTTGAGGAAGTAATGACTGAAAATTTCCCAACTCTTATGAAAGACTCAAATATACATGTCCAAGGAGTGTGACATATTCCAAACAGGATAAATCCTAATAGACCCACCCCAAGATAAATCCTAATCAGAATGTCAAATGTCAAAGATAGAGAATTATTAAAGCAGCAAGAGAAAAAAAAATCACATATAAGGGATCCTCAATAAGAATAAATGCCAAGTTCTCTTCAGAAATCATGGAGGCAAGAAGGCAGTGGTATGTTATATTTAAGGTACTGAAAGAGAAAAACTGCCAGCCAAAAAATCTTTATCTGGCAAAACTGCCTTTCAAAATCAAGGGAGAGTTTGGAATATTCACAGATCAACAGAAACTAAGCGTTTATCACCAAGATACTTAATAATTACTAAAGGGAATGCAGCAGGTTGAAAGGAAAAGACCCGAGAAAGTGATTTGGAGTAGTGTGGAAAAATGAAGATTGTCAGTAAGGGTAACAAAAAGGGTAAATGCAAAACTAATAGTAATATTACTGTGTCCTCAATATACAACTCTGCTCTTCAATTCCTATAAGAGACAGAATACAATTGAACAAGAAAAAGACATATTTCCTGATAATGAACACACAAAATATAAAGTAGAAAAGTGGGACAAAAACAACATAAAGAGGGGAAACATCTATATAAATATAGATGCAAAAACCTCAACAGAATACTTGCAGATCGAATCCAACAGCACATTAAAAGAATTTTACACCATGATAAAATGAATTTTATCTCAGGTATGCAAGGTTGGCTCAACGTAAGAGAATCCATTTATATTATACATCACATTAACAAAACGTGATCATTTCCATTGATGCAGAAAAGGCATTTGACCAAATCCACATCCTTTCTTGATTAAAAACACTTAGAAAAATAAGAATAGAAGGAAACATCATGAACATGGAAAGACTGTTTTTGAAAAACCCATAGCTAACATCCTACACAATTGTGAAAGACTGAAAGCTTTTGCTGTGATATCTGGAACAAGACAAGGATGGCCCCTGTCACCACTGTTATACAACATTGTATTGAAAGTTCTAGCCAGAGCAATTAGGCAAGAAAAAGGCATCCAAACTAAAGAAGAAGAAGTAAAACTTTCCCTATTTGCAGATGATATGATCCTGTATATAGAAAGTCCCCCAAAATCTACAACAAACCTACTAGAACTAATAAACAAATTCAGCAAAGTGGCAGGGTATAAGATCAACATGCAATAATTAGCAGTGTTTCTATACACTAGTAAAGAGCATTTTGAGGAGGAAATCAAGGGAAAAATCCATTTACAATAGCAACTAAAAGAACCAAATATTTAGGAATAAATTTAACTAAGGATATAAAGCACTTGTACAAAGAAAACTACAAAATATTTCTAAAATTAACCAAAGAACACAATAAATGGAATGACATTCCATGTTTATGGATTGGAAGACTCAATATCATTAAGAAGTCAATTCTACCCAAAATGATTTACACATTCAATGCAATCCTATACAAAAATCCCAACAACCTTCTTTGTAGAAAAGGAAAAGCCACTTATGAAATTTATTTGGAAAGGTAAGGGGACCTGGATAGCCAAAAACATCTTGAAAAAGAAGAACGAAGTTTTTCTGACTTTAAAACATATTACAAAGCTAGAGATTTGTAAACAACATGGTATTGGCACAAGGATAGACATATTGACTATGGAATCGACCTGAAAGTTCAGAAATAAACCCTCATATCTATGAGCAATTGATTTTTGACAAGGTTGCCAAGTCCACTCAACTGGTAATGAATAGTTTCTTCCACAAATGGTGCTGGGAGATTTGAATATCCATATGCAAAAGAATAAAAGAGGACCCCAATCTCATACCATATACAAAAATTAACTCAAAATGTATCAAAGACTGAAATATAAAAGCCAGGTCTGTAAAACTCCTAGAAGAAAGTGTGGGGAAATGTCTTCAGGATCTTTTGTTAGCCAATGTTTCTTAGACTTTACATCCAAAGCACAAGCAATAACAGAAAAAAAAGATAAATGGGACCACTCAAAATTAACAACTTTTGTGCATGAACAGTCTGTGTCACAACAGTGAAAAGGTAACCTACTCAAGGGGAGAAAATATCTGGAAACCACATATCCAATAAAGGTTTAATATCCAGAGTAAATAAATAAATTCTACAACTAAACATTAGAATGACAAAATATCCAATTTAAAAAAAGGGGCAGAAGACTTGAATAGACATTTCTCCAATGAGGATATACAAGTGAACATCACTAGCTATTAGGAAAATTCTAATCAAAATCACAATTAGATATCATTTTATACACACTAAAATAACCACTACTAAAGCACAGAAAATTACATTTGTTGGAGAGGATATGGAGAAATGGGAACACTCATTCATTCCTGGTGAGAATGTAAAAAGGTGCAGCCATTGTGGAAAAGTTTTGCAGTTCCTCAGAAACCAAAGTATAGAATTACCATATGACCCAGCAATCCTGCCACTAGGTATATATCCAGAAAAATTGAAAGTTGGGACTCAAACAGGTATTTGCACACCAATGTCCATAGCAGCATTATTCATAATTGCCAAAAGATGGAAGCAACCCAAGTGTCCATCAATCAGTGAATGGATAAACAAAATGTGGTATATACATACAATGGAATATTTTTTAGCTGTAAAAAGGAATGAAGTTCTGAATGCATGTGACAACATGTATGAACCTTACAGACATTATGTTGAGTGAAATAAGCCAGACACAAAAGGACAAATATTGTATGATCTCACTGATATGAACTAATTAAAATAAGCAAACTCAGACTTGGAATATAGGATATAGGTTAACAGGGATAGGTTGAGTTTAAGGAGTGAGGATTTATGCTTAATTTGTACAGGATTTATATTTAGATTGATTGTAAATGTTTGGAAATGGATGGTGGTCATGGTAGCACATTATTGTGAGTGTAATAAACAGCACTGAATTATATAGGTGAATGTGGTTAAAAGGGAGAAACTTTAGGTCATATGTATTACTAGAATAAAAATTAAAATCTAAAGCATTGGGTTGTATAACACAGTGAACCCTTTTGTGGATAATGGACTATAGTTTATAGTACAAGTACAGGAATGTTCTTTCATGAATTATAACAAATGTATGGCACTAATACTTGGTGTTGATAATAGTATTGCAGATGAGGAAAAAAATACCTAATGGAAACTATGGGCAATAGTAAATAGGACTATTTTAATAATTTTTCATCAGTTGTAGCAAAGGTAACTACTGTTAGAAAATTAGTACAGTTACAAAAAAGTGCAATTATCAAATGTAACAAATTTTCCACACAATGCAAGGTATTGGTGTATGGGAATCCTGTGTTTTATGCATGATTGGTCTGTAAACCCACAAATTCTCTAATAAAAATATTTTTTAAAAGAGAAAAGGTGATCAGAGTGACTACCTTTTGCTACCATCATTGTTATGGACTTGGGGTTATGATAGCATTTTTTTAAAAGTGTAAGTCCTTTGTTTAATAGGGCTTCCATTTTAACTGTGGAATTTAATTGAATAGTAGTTCCCAATTCAAAAGTCAAGTTGAACAAAGACATACTTGTTTCTGAGGTATAAGAAACCTCAGAAATGCTTTTCTTTATGCTAAGTCTACCAAGAGTGTGCCAGTAACTTGGCTGGGTCGTATTTCTTGAGGTTAATAGAACAGCAAGACTTACATTCTTCAGTAAAAGCCAAGTTTCACTTTTATTTCATTGAAATAAACTTTCTGTCTTAGTTTTCTGGAAAGCAGTGCCAGGATTAGGAAGATGCTTTCTTAAAAAAGTCCCATCTTGAAATGCCAAGACTATTTTCTCTGGGTTAAATCAAATGAGTATTCATGCCCTCATCGTGCACCTCTGAGAAGAGGCTGACTTTTTGGTTCTGCTCAGTTCTGTTTCCCTCTCACCTTTCCACTTGGCTTCTGAGTCTTAAAATGATATTAGAGCTCTTGATGTTTGGAGATCAAATTAACTATTTAGCCAAATCACTAAAGTGGAGGATATAATGCTCAGAAGTAAGCATTTCATTTACAAAAATGTGCGTTATCTAATGCAATAAATGGTGAGAGTGTGTCTTTAGGCTTTGGTTGTTGCAGCATTTGGGGAAATAATAAAGACTTTCATTTTCTCCCTTAGATCATAAGTACTGTGTTATTAGTGCCATCTCAGCATTAAACCAGGTTGCAAGCTGCTTATTCTTCAAAATGAAGCTTTATTTTTCAGTTTAATTGCTTTTTCGGGAGCATTATTAACTTCCAGAAGGGTAGAAAATATTAAAGCAGCTGAAGCTGTGGTTTAGTATATTTGAAGCTTAAGAACACATTTCAAAAACTAATGAAACAATACTGTATCAATTATCAAGAATATTATTAGGGAATATACATAGTGTGATAATTATAGAAAGAAAGGTCTTTTAAATACCAGGTGTGAGCACCATCTGTATTCTTCTGTTAGGTGCTTTTAACGTGTTGATTAAAAAATTATCTTGTTGTTCTAGGAGACCAGATAATGCGCCTAAATTCCCTGAATTTTTAAAAAATAAATCTCCACCAAATTTCACACCCCAATTATTCACCAAATTCTTGTCTCAACCTTGTCTTAATGTCTTGAATTCATCATCTTCTCATTTTCACAGACTTCTACCCCATACCAGAGCTGGGACATTTGCCCCAAACTTGTCTCCCTGTCTTCCAATCCAATCCCAGCTGTAGAATAAGCTTTCACTAATTCAATTCTATACTATCCCAAGAAGGTTTAAACACATGTATAAATTATTATTATTAATAAAGTTAAAACAAAAATGCTAGTGCCTATATTTTTAGGGACTGATGCTACTACTTCTTCTCTCTTGCTTCTTACTGAAGGTTCAACTACTCTGATATGTCTCCTTTGCTCCATTTAGGCCACCCCAGTTGCTATATGTCATAGATGTATCAAATGCTGCTGAGGAGCAAAATTGGAAGATTGGGACAAGGAGTTGGGAGAAGAGGTACGTGGATAGGCCTACAGAAGTTTCACAGAATGTGGGAATTTTTTATGTTAAATGTCCTCCAGAAAGCACCCACCACAGAAAAGACACTAAACAAAAATAGGATGACTCACACTAGAGATATCAGCAAGCCTCTATCCCTAGTGCTTGTACAATGGTGTTATTAATGAACTTTCCATGGTGGCAGAGAACTGCCTTTGGCCAATGAATGTCTAAATTAAGCTGATAGCATGGCTTCCTCTCCTCAAGGCTACTACTAAATGTTCAATCTAATACACTGGACTTGGGTATAGTGCCATCCTTCAAGGACACCAGCCAACTGATGGCAAGTTTATTATACTGTACTCATTCTACCCTAGGTGGGACAATGACTCACCCTGAAAGATTCTGATACAATCTCCATATGTACTTCTCTTTCCTGCTCTCAGAGCCTAAGCCAGGGCCACTATCCAAAGTTTCAGAGTGTCTGACTTACTGACATGGGATACTTCATAAGACTGATCTGAACCAAGGGACCCACTTTCAGGCAAAGAAAGAGCAGCCTTAAGCACATGACCTTGAAATCCACTTGTCCTATTGAAAATGACTCCATCAAGAATTTGCTGCCTTGCAAGAATAGTGGAATCACATCTAAAAGGTGTAGCTGAGGCATCAACTTGGAGATGCTGCATATTTCAGGAAGCAATATATATCTTAAAAGGACAGCCATTATATAGTATTGTGTCTTTATAGGTAGAACACATGGCTATGGGGAACAGGATTGAGAGTAGGAGTGACTTCCAATGCTCAGTTGAGGTATTAGGGCTTCCTGTTCCCCAGCAATAGACTCTGTGGGTCTAGGAGTCCAGGTTTCCAGAAAATAAATCTTCCTAACAGAGCACATAGTAAGAGTCCCATTCAACTCAATGTCATGCCCATCCCCTGACCACTTTGGGATAGAAGTCCAGGAGTCAAAGAAAGGAGTTACAATACTTTAGGTAATCATATGGCCACATGAATCAGGTGGGTTGTCTACTGAGGTATATCTTGTTATTTCCAAGCCCAAGTTTACCTGTAAATGGGTAAGTACAGCCTGATAAGGTCATGGTAATCAGAAGTTCAGTTTCCATAAGTATGGGAGTCTTGTACTCCACTTTGAAAGGCACCTAGACCAGTAGAAGTCCTAGCCAATGGGGAGGGGTAAGCAGAATGGGTGGTAGAAAAGAAAGATGATGAATCAGTTATGGTTTGGGACCATTGTAGGAGAAGAGGGTAGAGTTTGTTTCACTAAATTTCTTCTTAAAAATCTCTTTCCAAATTGTGACCAACCAGAATCCTGGAGAGGTACAGCCTGGAAGGAATAAGTTTAACGGGAGAAGCAAGTAGAACTAATGATGCAAGTTTGATTTCTCATGGATAGGGAAATCTTTCACTTTGGGCAATAATACTCATGCCCCAGCTGCTGCTTGCCTTAAGAGAATTGCCTTTGTAGCTATCTCATCAGGAAGTGCCTGAGAGGTTGTCTTTCTCAGACTGATATAGTAGAAAAACTCAGGCACCTTAACCCTAGGTAATTCAAAATTGTGGGGCCATTTAGGCTTCAGGCTGCCTAGACTCAAGCTGATACTTTATATTTACTTGGCTTCTTCCCCTCTCTGTCCAGCTGGCTTACTTTCTTATTAGTTTCTCCTGAGGATCCTCCCTCAATAAATCATTTTCACAAGAATCCTCTCTTCAGGCTCTGCTTCTTTGGAAACTGGCCTAAGACACCTCGCCTTTACTATACCTAGTAATAGTCATGTTTTGTTCCTTTCTTAAACCACTTTGCTAAATTTTCCTTGCCTCTTAAGAGTCTGCATTTTGAGTTCTTTATCTGGAAGCCTTATCTTATATTGCTCCTGGAGGGGATTTTGGCTATCTGTGGCTCTCAGTCCATTGGGTATAGGCACTAGTAACCAGTGGAATGAGTTGACTAGGCCACTGTCTCAGTTTGCCTGAGCTGCTATCACAAATACCATACACTGGATTGGCTTAAGCAATGGGAATTTATTGTTTCATGATTTCAGAAGCTACAAGGCTTGATTCCTTTGGGAAATGGCAGTGTTCTGGTGCTTACTGCTGCAATCCTTGGGTTTCCTTGGCTTGCAACTCTTCCTTACATCACATGGCAGTGTCCTCTCCTTTCTCGTTGCTCTTATAGTTTCCACTGACTTTTGGCTTCTGACTCTTCCTTGTGGGCTTTTACTTTGTAAGGTCTCCAGTAATAAGGAATAAAACCATATCTTGACTGCAAATAACACCTATTTACAATGGGTTCACACCCACAGGGACAAGGATTAACATTAAGAATGTGTTTGTTGGTGTGCATAATTAAACCTACCACAGTCACCATTGAATGGACAGTCTCCATGGCTTTTCACACACTAATCTGCCCTAATGAAGGTGACATGGGAAACTCAAGTTCACAAAAATTTTAGTACAATCATGGCGGCTATAGCCACAGTGTGATGGAGATAGCCAGGTAGCATGGCCCCAAATTATCCATGTGTCAACAATGCTCAGTGATGGGCATCCCTCATTCTCCTCCAACTCGAATTCCTCTCCTCTGATTCACTTTCTTTTTCTGGATGTTTCTTCTTTGTATTCATTATTCTTTAATAGAATACATTAAACAGAATTTCCTAAATATCATATTATTTTCCTTGCTGTGGGGACAGCAGGAGGTGAGGAAGATAGTACCTCCATGGTGTACCAGGAAAATGTGTTTGAGTCCAAGTTTCTCCCTAGGCTTTCTCTAAATATCTTTTAGTGTCCCCCAAGCTGGATGGAACAGGATCTGAAGACAGCATAAAAGGGTATACATCCCATAAACCATTTTTCTTTGTCTCCCTTTTTCTATGAAAGCAAGCAAGAAGCAGGAGTCAATAAAAATCAATATATATCTATGTAATTATAAAAATTTCTGTGAACTTCCATTTTAATTGTGGTTCTCTTTGATATATCCATAAAACATTTTATTCATTTTACATATTCATAAAACTCTCAATTTCAGCACCATACTTTGTAATTACAAGGTGTTTCACATACACTGACTCTTTTAATACTTTCAAAAACTTTACTGTGGTTTCCCATTATTACTCTGTTATTATATGTCAAATCTGGGACTCAGACTCAGCTTAGCTGATCCCTTTCTCATGAGCAACCATATGAAATTTAAGCCAGATTCAGAATTTGTTACAAAGCCTGGCAGATAATAGTTACATGATAAAATTTCAGTGAACTTGTTGAATAAACTCAGCTGCCTTTCCATTTTGACTTTCCATAACCAACTCATTGGTGGACATTTGCTAGTAGTAAAAGCCAATTTGGATACATAAGCTTTCTTAATAAGTACATATGCTTTTCAATGTGTTTAGCCTTTTTAAATGTCATAAATGTTAATGTTAATTAAATACATACTCTGAGAGAAAGAAGAATTCCCTTAGATAGCATATGTTATAGTTCAGCTATTTTTGAATATTGTATGTAAGTTTCATAATGACTACTTTCTGGAATGTTGCATTGTTTCCCAAACTGCTGGTCCCACACCAACTGGTGTGAACTTGCTACCATTTGATTTACATGCCTAGGGAAAATGTCAAATTCTGTCTAAATTAAGATGTTTCAATTATGGAACTGCTTCCTTTACTTAAGGATCAGTTTACTTGCCATTATATTGAATATCAGGAGATAAGAAAAGATACTTAGTTTTGAATCTTCCTTTATCTTTAACTATTAAAAACCAAGTCATTTTTTTTGTTCCTTTATATTATATACTATGGATCATTCGACACATTCATTATATAGAAGATTTTATGAAAAAGCTCTACTCCACAATTTAATTGAATTATCAAGAGTTTGATATCATTAAACATTTATTGAATTCCTGTTCTATGCCATGCATTGATTTATTAAAATGTGGTCCCAACCAGCTAATTGAGGAAGGTTGGGTTTTATTTTCAAAGGAAATATTTTTAAAGTGTGGGTATGGTGTAGGAGACCACAAGGGAAAGTACAGACCCTGCGAGTTAATAGCAAATGTGATGTTACTTTCTATGACCATGAAGGGATTTGGCAAAGGAAAAAATCAGAAATCAGAAGGAGACCATGTTATAGAGACTTGCCAGTCAAAAGATGGTCCACATAATAGCAATATTAGCATCATGTGGGATCTTAATGAAAATGAAGAATCTCAGGCCCCATTCCAGTTCTACAAAATCAGAACTGTGTTTTGACAGCCTCCCAAGGTGACTTGTATGCATGTTGATGTTTGAGAAGTACTGGTATAAAGGCTATTCCTTTGAGAGCAGTAATTGTGGGTAAGGGATATGGCCAGCCCAAAGTGATCTGATAAAGTAGAAACCTAGGGATTAAATATCCTATCCTCACTGTTCTCTATACCTCCTTTGATTGCTACTGGGCATCCCTGTTGGTCAAACTTGATAGGAAGCGGAGAGCAAGGGGAACTGTTGATGTGATCCATGAAGGCCAGCCTCCCAGGGCAGAGAATAAGGAAGAGAAAAGTGGAGACTAGACCTGTTGAGGCAAATAAAAGAGACATGGCACAACTGGGCCAAATGCAGCAGGATATAAAGGTGAATGATGTAGTCCCCTGACCTCAAATATCTCAATACATGTTTTGTAAAATTATGTTTTATGTTATAGATGCTCAATATTAGATTTGTGACCTAAGGTAATGCTATTCAATTCAATGTCCAAAAGTCTATTCATCTTGAAGGCACTTTCCACATCCTGTGGTCTTAACTAAAGGTATTGAAAAATGTTCTGTCATATTAACTAGCTGGCCTGGCTGGGATTTGCACATACATTCTCCTGCCCAACCTTACTTTCAGAATCAAGCTTTTACTTTTTTTCTTTACCTCTTAGGAGTGAGCCCCTCAACACCAGGATGGTCTTTGATATCTAGAATCCTCTGATATGTCTGGGGCCTATTAGATTAGATTAAACTTTCCTGTGCACCTTTTTTTTTCAAGCCAAATTGAAAGTTTGGTAAATGGTGGCATTTGAGCTCAAGATTTTAATCACTCAGTCTCTCATCTCATCTCATCTAGTTTACTAGATGATGAGAGCTTTTTAAAGGACAAAAAATATTGCATAGCTACCTGTGCTGGTAAACTAGAAGTGCTACAGGCCCTGCATACTGCTTCACATAATAATCTTGGATTTTATACAGCTCATAAAAGTTTGTGGCCAAGGGCTTAGGCTTAATGGGATTTAGAGTCCAGAGAGGACTGATATATATATAAGAAGACTTTGAGCTCTCATGAGAATTGGAGCTGGTATCTGAATACTCCTTCTAGCAGAAACTTAATGTTACAGTAGGGCACACAAAAAATAGGTACTATATTAATTAATGAGTGTCACATATATGTCAATCACTGTGTATAAATATTACCTTTTATATTACATGAAACAATCCTATGTGTTAGCTAGCATTATTGGTCCCATTTTATAGATTAGGAAATGACAGTGTTTAATATTTCAGCAAATTGTTCAAAGTTGCTTTACTAGGAAATGGCAGAACTATGATTGAAAGTCATTAAATCTAGGCTCTTAACCACTGTCTTTTTTTTTGTTGTGTTTGAAAGGGGAAATTGAGTTTTATTCCCTCTCCTGTCTACATGTTTGTTCTTTGTCCACTGTTCACTTATGAAACAATATTTCTGTAGGATAAACAACTCATGAAGTGATCTTCCACTCGACTTTTTGTATATGAGGCTGTTTACTTTATAATCTTCAATTTTCTGATAATTCAAGTTGGTTTAGAAGATGGGAAAGCAATGATGATGGATATTGTATTTAGGGTAACACTGACAACTCTCTAAAAATCTAAATATAATGATTTAAAATATCTAACTCAATTACATTCTCAGACATCCGAATGGGAATAGGAGTAAAAAGAGGAAAGAATTAATATAATTCCATAATTTTAATTCCAGAAAGTGCACTGTTAAACCAACTTCTAATATAAGTTGGTCTAAATATTTTGAAATATTTAAATACAAAAGTAGAAACTAAATTTTCCATTTACCAAATGTTAAACTTTAACGAGCTCACTTTTGTATCTCCGTGCCTTGTCAGTACAATAGAATATTATTTACAATCACTTAAATATTTCTATATACCCTCACCCCATTAAGAGTTTATCTGATGTTAAGGAAGTCATTTCTACCAGAACATCTCCTTGAGAGAGAAGTAGTGTGTCTTCCCCCTTGAAAATCTGATCATCTTTTGAATAGTGATGTTTCAATCAGGGTTCTTCAGAGAAACAGAACCAATAGGAGATGAGACCTATATGAAAAGAGCTATTTTAAGGAATTGGCTCCCTTGATTGGCTGGCAAGTCCTAATTCTCAGGGACAGTCTGGTAGGCTGAAAACCCAGTGGGAGGTGATGCTGCAGCCTTAAGGAAGAATTTGTTTTTTCCCCAGGAAACCTCAAGTTTTGGTCTTAAGGCCTTCAACTTATAGGATAAGGTCCACCCACACTATCAAGGGTAATCTCCTTTACTTAAAGCGAACCAATTGTGATGTTCTACAAAATACTTTCACAGCAATATCTAGACTTGTCTGACCAAACGTCTGGATACTATAACCTAGCCAAGACACATAACATTAACCATCACATAAGAAAGAGACATAAGAAAGAGACAATAAATTACAGTTTTCATTTTATTGGAAAAGTAACTGAGGAATGAGGAGTTTTCATAATCACTGAAGGATCATTTAAGATCACAATCATTCTACTCTCTATCCTCATCTACATTCATTAGAGGGCTATGATCTAGCAAGATACTGTGAAATAAATGCTCTCAAGTAACCAAAAACAAATATACGAAAAATTCAGCCTGATCACATCCTGAAGAAGAAAAATATATTTTGGTTATAAACATAAACCTAATTATGTATTCACATATATTCTATATACATATCTTTAGGTATATTATATATATATATGCATTATATATAAAATATTTATCGTGTGTGTGTGTATTGAGAGAGAGAGAGAGAGAGAGAGACTAAGAAAGAGAAAGTCTAAATTGGTGCATTTTTCCATATGAGAATCCTTTTGTTTTGATTATATTAAGTTGGCACATTCCACTCGATTTTTACATTGTTACACTTTGAATTGGAGAATTCATGATTATAGCATACATTCAAGTATGTATATAAGGAGAAAGGAAACATTAAAACTTCATCTGTTTTGAAACTCTTTTATTCTGAATGAAATGATCTTTCTTTATTTTTTTTCCCTTTATTTAGTTGAGCATGTCCTTCAGCCCAAACGTGTTTATCTGAAAGCCTACTCCAACTCAGGACATGGAAACTCATTGAGTAACATGGAAAAGAGGGACAAGAAGAATAAACGTGAGCCTATTGCATTTTTTCACGTACATACTCCAAAAAGCATGGAGAAATAGTAACTGAAGCTATGTAGAAGACTCTTTGGAGTAGGTACATAAAAATTTGCAATAGGCTCACACTCCTGAAATATATACTATTCATCTAGATGAAGCAGTTATGGAAGATTATAAAATGCCTGTCATTGAAGGATCTTTCAAGTTGCATTCTTTCTTTAAATAAAAATGCAGTGCATTTTGATATTTAACTGACTGTATAATCAGATTAGAAACAAACTTGAATACAATTGCTAGTACTGTGCCCAACAATTGAAAGGTTGAATTCAGATGAAAAACATCCATGGGCTACTGCTTTCTCAGGATAAAAGGAGGACAGACTTGCTGAGGAGGATGGAGCATCAACGGACTAATGGATTTAGGTTCTGAAGCCCAATAAATCTCTGCAAGTCTCCCTTCAATGAAGCTGAGTTCTGTTTTTCATTAAAAGAGAAAGTTAAAGGCATGAGAATCCACATCCTGCTCTCTGGGGGGTCTGTTCAAGCTGTCCTGTGAGAGTTGGGAACATTTCTAATTGCAAGAGCTTCTGCCATCCAAAGGGGTATGGAAAAGCAGTCATGCTTTTCCTCTTCAAGGCTCATGGAAAAGGGATAGAGAAAGAAGAAGGGAGAAGGAAATAAATAGAAGAGCTGGAATTATGAGGAGACAGAGTTTATCAGAAAAAGGTTTCAAGGCAACAAGTTCCTTTGTACTGGTTTGTCAAAAATGTTGTGACCATTATCCATATTTGATTATTTATATGTATCATTTTCTACTTATAAAACTAGCTTGTATTACAAATTTCATAGGTAATTTGGCGGGGCGGGGTGGGGGGGGGAACGACAGGAATTGTTTATTTGAAATAGACTTTTTAAAAAGATAAATCCCCAAACTAGGTATATATGTATGTGAGTGTGTGTGTATGTGACCATGTGTGAGTTCATCCACATTTCATTGAAAACTATATGTAACAAGTAATATTCAGGCATTGTACACACAGGATTTAATTAATCTTCACAACAACCTTAATATGGAAGTCAGAGCTAGCTATTTTACATTCATTGTACTTATGAAGAAGCAGAAGCCCAGAGAGGGTAAAAAACTGTCAATTAATACACAGCTAATGAGTGTCAGGGCTGAGATTTAAACTCAAGACTGCCTGACTCTCAAACCTATGAAATTTCTTAAAGGATGCATGGCCTTTTAAGAGCTATATACATTTATATATACTGGGTACAGGATGGCTATTTATCATCTCAACTGGTACCTTTGTCTAGGACAAATATAAATACTAAATACTAAAATACTAAATAGGATAATAGGACAACAGACATGCAGTCACACTAACTGTGTATAATGAATGTGTTATTGAGTGAGATCATATAATATATCTACCTGTAGGGTTTTTCTTGCAAATCTGAACTATTACCTAATCTGCATTTGTAAAATGTAGTCTTGCATCCAATTTGCAGGAATTATTCATCACAAATGGTTGATTTCCTGCCTTTGCTCAGATTTGTGTAAGTGACTCAATTATAATCAAGAAACAGCAAAGCATGCAATGTAACTATGCAATCACCAATATGAAACTCAAGCGCTGATGGGATGCTTCTCTGATATTAAAAAGCAAGCTTGAAAAGAGAACAGAGAGTAAAAGAAGGAATTGTACTTCCCTATATCTGAAAAGCTAATAGTGCATTTTCTTTATCTCACAGGATCAGGTCCCCCACATTTGCCTTCTTGGCCATCTAGATATTCTAAAAAAAATAATCAGTAGAGTCATAAATAAGCACTGCTAGTGAACAGTGCAATTATGGATGATTTCATGCAAGTGAGAAATAAGGCTCATCAGTAGTATAAATTGATCATTGACAACTGGATCTTTCTCCATTCTTTTGGTGGCAAGATGTAGGAGTGCTCAGAGAGTCATGGCCATCTAATATCAAGTCCCAAGATTCTGCTTTCCTGTCAGGCATTAGGAATATCATTCTTCTTCTCTGGACCTCTATAAAATGATACTTTCATTCAATTAAGGAAAGGGAGTACAAGCTAGGAAACAGGCTCCCTGACTACTCTCATCCCAGGCCCACCTGTCCAGGACACCAGGAGAGCAGGAGTTTCTTGTTTTCCAGTTCATGGTTTCTTCCATATCAAGATACTCGCCATTTGAAACAAATCTAGCAATGTGAATACAACTATGTGGTTGACTATATGATTGTCACAGATCCATCAACAGTACCCAAGGAACTGACAAACATACAGACCCAGATTGCAAATTATAAAATTCCCTCAAAATGTCCTTTCTTTGAACAGAGTAGAGAGAAGAAAGTCCTTTTATGCCAAATGCAACCTACCTCAGGTAGCTCCATAGTGCCACCAACATCCATGCCAAAGCGGGGCTTGTATATACATCATCTTCTGCTGACAATGACATTACAATATAGGAGATGGCTGTAAGCAAATTTGTGCCTTACAGGCCTTCTTTGGTGGTAACCATTAATATCTTTAATGTCAGTTGGTGTCAGTTAGTGTTAACATAAATGCTTTTCATAGTCCTTATATTTTTTTCAGCTTTTTGACATAAGGCTATAAGAAGATTGGTTTTTCTTATCCATACTCTTTCTAAAATACTATCAGACCTGCTTTGAAATATTATTTTATTTCCTGTTTGTGAGATGCTTACCTGAAAGATGGAAGTAGTCCAGGATCCTTCTAGTCAGAGGTTCAACTGCCCAAATTGATTAATTACTTTGCCTGTGGGAACCCAATGGCTGATGGCAAGTCTCCAATTGGATGAAAGGTCAAGGCACAGGAAATTCCAAAGGACTTTGTTTGTCTGTTTATTTCCCATCACAATGGATCTCTCTCCTTATGGAATATAAAGACCATGATGGCAGGGATACTGTCTGTATCATTCATGGCTGTATCCTTATGCTTAGAATGGTTCAAACATTTAATAAGTGCTCATATATATTTATTAAAAGTGTTACAATTCCATAGTGTCCATCAAAAGAGGAATGTAAATGCTCAAATCACAAATAAGAGCATATTGATGCAGAATGTTAGGAAAATGATATCGCTCCAAGGATAAGTTTTTCTTTAACATTTTCCTCAAAGTTGAATATATTTTCTTTGGTGTGTGTGTTATACATATATACATTTGTGCATTTATTATATAAAACATACATGATTGTGAAAATATAATAACCTCTATGCAACTTTTCCATTCTTTAATGGAATTTGGAGACATTTAGCAATTTTGTGGTTTTGTATTGGGGAGAAGAGTAAAGAATATTTTAGTGGTAGCATAAACATAAATATGTTTAAAAGCAGATGGAGGATAATGACAAAGAGAGATAAAAGAAAAATGGTTTTGCTGGAATCTTACAAGGACTTTGGGCATGTGGCTCTACCATTATCCCAGAAAAGAAATTATCTTTCAACTAATGAGACTATCTGACTTTCACTAAAAGAAATAGTTTAAAAAATAAAAAAAAGTTTCCCTCTGGGAAATGGGTATATCTACATGGTAGTTTATGAAAGGACATTCAATTTTACACTTTATTATGTGTCCTTCCTATCTTTTAATTTAATTGTTTTATCAATATGTGTAGATTGCATCAGTTAGATACATTTGAAAATGTTGAAAAAAAAAGACTATGGACTAAATGACTTCTATTGTGAATAAAATGTTCTTTAGGTAGAACCAAGTTTTATTTGAGATTGGGTAATGTAAAGCATGGACCTCCAAGCCAAATTGCCTTTCATAGGTAACAGTGAGGCTCTAAACTTAAAACCTGGGGAGTTGAGTCTAGACCTTTTAGACCCACAAATGGCATCCTATTGAATTCGTCTTCAACCCAACAACACATCTTACTTTTTTGCTATGGCACTATCTTTTACCCAGTCAAGTTGGTTCCAGTATTAACCCCACACATTAATCTTCCCACAGAAAGACATGGTTCTAGAACTCTCAGGACTAGGTGAATCATAGTAGTCACTGGAGAGGTTTCATTTATAATACTTAAAGAAAAGATAATCCTCTGCCTACCACTGCTTTTCCCAAGGAACTTCAAAAAGTTAGTTCTTAATGAATTTACTAAACCCAGACCTTTCTAATATTTCTATATATCTTCTGCTTTTCTTTTAGGAAGTATAAGATGGGTTCAGTCGTAGGCAGAATTGGGACCCCCAATAAGATTAATTGGCAATGTGATGGGCTACCATGCTCCTGAATATGTTATCTCACACAGCAGATATATATTTTTTAATTTTATTTTTAAAGAAGCTTTAGATTACATAAATGATACATCAAAAATATAGGGGGATTCCTATATACTGCACCCACCCCCCACTTTTCCCCATTAACTATATCTTTGATTGGTGTGGTACATTAGTTACAATTGATGAACACATATTGAAGCATTGCTACAAACCATGGCCAATAGTTTACATTATAGTTTACACTTTGTACTGCATATTTTTTATAGGTTTTTACAAAATGTATAATATCCTGTATCCGTCATTACAATGTCATTCAGAACAATTCTAATGTCCCAAAAATGCCTCCATGTTATACCTATCCTTCCCTCTCCTTCCCCTCAGAACCTCTGGTGACCACTGCCTTTATATCAATGTTACAAGTTCTTCCATTGTTAGAATAATAATAAGTCTACTTTAGTACATAGTTGTATTCCCACCTTATGTTTGTTCATTCTCAGTCTTGAGGATTTTGGGATGGTGATGTCCACTTTGTTTCTGATTGAGAGGGGGCTTAGATCCTGTGGGGCAGATAGATGGAACTGTCTTGCTTGCAGTTGTAGAGACTCTCTATTTTGGGGGATGGGTGTTGTACATCATCATCATTTTGCTAGTTGTCCTATGTGAGTTTGATGAACTGGAGAGTGGGTGTTGGCTACAGCTCTGCTGAGATTCAGAGCTCAACCGGCATAAGAACAGCCAGAAGATTTAGGTTTCTGGTACATAGAGTTAACCAGCGTAGTATGAGGTTCAAAAAAAAAGGGGATAGAAGAGCCATGTGAAGGGAAATTATAAATGAGTCTAATTCTGTTACATTGGAGGACATATGTAAGGCCCAGTGATAGGGTGCTGAATTCCTGAGATTGTCTGCCCAGCCTATAATGTCTAGATGTCTCTAGAGGCCTCGGGAGCACCCCTGCTTAAGGCACAGTTTACTGTGGCAGTCAGTGAGATACTCCTAAGACATGCACAAGCGTAATCTCTGGAATGACCTCCCAGATCAACTTCACAGCAAAGAGATTTTGTCAATGCAATAAAAGTTACTAATCAATTGATCTAAATATGGGGATATTCTTCTGGATTATCTGCGTAAGCCCAATGAAATCACGTGAACCCTTAAAAGCAAACAACTTTCTCTGGCTGGCAACAAGAAGAGGTAGGCAGAAAGAGAAGTCAGAGAGATTCAAAGCCTGAGAAGGATTTAAGGTTCCATTGCTGGTTTTGAAAGTGGAGGGAATCAGAAAGCTCAGTCTCGCAAACTAAAGGAATTGAATTCTGCAAACATCCTGAATGAACTTGAAACAGTATTCTTCCCTAAGAGCTTCCAGATGAGCACCTAGCTGGAAGATGCCTTGATTTTGGCTTTGTGAGACTCTAAGCAGAGAAACCAGTGAGCCACATTGTGCTTGGACTTCTGACCTATGGTAACTGTCAGATAATAAATCTGTACTGTTTTGATCTGCTAGATTTTTAGTAATATATTACAACAGTAATAGGTAACTAATACAGATTTTATCCTTGCCCTTACAGAGAAATTGAGTCAGAGAGTTTAAATACCACAAAGCTAACTAGTCCAGCATCAAAATTCATACCCAGGTCTGCCTAATGCCAGACTTGTACTCTTTTGTTCACAGCAGTAGTTTTCAAACTTTAGCATGGACCAGAATCACCTGGAGGACTTGTTAATATGCAAATTTCTTGGCCCATCCCCCAGAATTTTTGATTCAGTAAGTTTGGTGTGTGGCTAAGAAGTCTGCATTTTTCATATGTTCCCAGGTAATGATGCGGCTTCTTGTCTGGGGATCCCACTTTGAGAACCACTGGTTTACCGGCTGCTGCTGTTCCTCTTAATTTTCCTCCTAACCTTGTTTGGAAAGGGCATAACGTCTGCAGTTTACAATTGCTATAATGGTTATTTAGGGGATATATGAGACTTATCATGATGCCCTTGTGCCCACTTGCTCATCTATGTCTGAGAAATGGAAACAGAGGTCATGAGGCCTCTGCCTTGACCATTTCTGAGATAAAGTTCAATGAAAATCACTGAGTCCTCTTCTGTGGCAACAAAGTTAACCACACACCCACTTCTATCAGATTTCACTCACACTCAGTAAACAAGAATTTCCGTTTGTCTCATTTGATATTTTTAAACCGTTAGCACATATTGACTCCCCATTGTCAAGAACTTAGGAATTAAAAAGTCAATGGACAAACAACAGAAAATCCATGTTCAGGAAATTGCCTAAGAAAAGCAGTTCAAACAGTGTAGCCACATCTTATAGAATAATAAGAATAAACAAATTATTTCAACTAGGATAAAAAATGGAGTTGGATATATCTTAAAGAGGGCAGAAACAATCATGTTATCTCTTATGTATTTAAGAATGCAAAATAGATGATGCTTTTTTCATCAAAAACAAAAACCTCCTGAATTTTTTACATATATGTTATACTAGATAAATTTTCAATTTTTTAACAAATTTATTGAGGTATAATTTATTTTCTACAAAATTAACTGATTTTAAGTTAATTGTCTTTTTTATATTTACTCAGTTGATCAATCAACACCATATTCTAGGTTTTGATTTCAATCTTTCTAATAAGATCCCTCATGCCCATTTATAGTTAATCCCCATTCCACTGCCAGCCACAGGCAACCAATAATCTACATTATTTTTGCCTTTTCAAAATATAATATAAATGGAATCATGATATGTGCACCTTTGTGTCTGATTCCTTCATATTATATAATGTTTTCAAAGTTCATCTATGTTGTAGCATATATCAGTGCTCCATTTTTAAATTATTGAATAATATTCCTAATTCACTTTTTAAATAAAATATTAAAAAATGTAAAACAGTAATTTTTCCCTTCTTCCAAAGGGCTTAATTTCTACATCACTGCTGCTTAATACTTTTCTATCAAAGATGAATGAGGGGAACCTAAGGTCAGGCATTCGCCCCTCACTCCTTCCATTTATTCTATAGAATATCCTAAACTAGCATTCACATATCCTAGACAGTGCAGTGGGATTTCCTTTATACAGATAAGGATATCCGGGCTCAAGGAGTAGTGAATGATAGGACATTCCTGAAAATTTATTCAATATTTTCCTGAAGTGTTTAAGTAAATGTAATTTGAGGCTTGATTACTGGAGTTTCCTATTTCTTGTTGGGCAGGTCCTCTTATAGAAGTAAAACCTTTATTCTATGAAATTAGAAGTGGAGGGTTCTATTATGCTGCTCTTGAAGACTTGTCTTATTTATCCTTCTGCAATTCCCTCTCTCTTTTGGTTAAAATCACAATGGTTCTCCATTGCATATTGGGTTTAATCCCAAATCCTACACATGCCTTACAAGATCCTCCATGAACTAGCATGTGTCTGCCTCTCCAGATTCACTAATTTGTTTGTCTTCACTTTAATGTCTCTGATCCTGCTTTTCTGGGATTCTTTCAATTTCAGAACTCCATTTTCTTAACACTCATTGTACTTGCAATGATTTGTTTAAAACTTGCAACCCAGTATCAATGTCAATATTCTGATTGTGATATCACACTATCATTTTTGTGATATGTTACTAGTGGAGGTAAGTGGGTAAAGTGTACACAGAATCTCTCTGTATTATTTATTACAACTCTATATATCTACAGTTATCTCAATAAAAATTTCAATTAATAAAAATAAGAAAACCTGCAATCCCCACAATGTAAATACCATGAATCAGAAACTATATCTCTCTTGCTCATTATTATGCCTTTACTGTTTGGCTCAGGACCTAGACAAAGCTGTGGCTCAATTAATATTTGTTGACTGAAATAAATTCATAAATACTATAATACAAGGGAATCCAGCTAGTAAGTGCCAGAGATGATTCAACTAAGACCTGATTACAAAGAATTTGGTCTTTTTGCCTGTTTCTAGGCATAGATTTTGACTTAATTAATTAATTAATTCAATAAATGTGTGATGTTCTCTGATAGGCCTGAGATATAGTAGTAAACAAGATAGAGATGTGCCTGCTACATGGACTCTTAGTCTGAATGGAGAATCACATTAATCACACTCAATGCTTTTAAGAACATACTTAAAAACTGAGATGAAGAAAAGGAAACTGAATCAATGAAAGCAAATATCAAAAGAACCAACCTAGACTGAGAGGTCAGGAAAGGTTTCTCCAAGAGTGGGACAAGTTAACTGAGATCTGGATGTGGGATAGGTGTTAACTTTCCAGAAAGAGAAAAGGACATGTCCAATGACCTTCTGGCAGGAGGAAATACAGAATATAAAAAAAACTGAAAGGCCACTTGGGCTGGCACACAAATGTCAAGAGGGAGACAGCTGCCAAATCATAGCAGGGACTCATAAGCCATGCTGAAAAATTATTTTGGTCCTTAGGCTGAGGACTACAAGGAGGCAATGATTGCTTAATAGCAAAGATGATGAGGAATCTTTTGTGTGATTAAATTTTGAGGATGTCACTCTGGCTTCTGTGGGGAAAATAGATTGGGAAGGGAGAGAAAGAATGAATGCAAGGGACTAAATTACATTCAATTGCAGTGGTCCAGGTGAAAGATGATGGTGGCTTAAGTGGACCAGTGGTTCTCAACCCTAAAGTCTGGTTTAGACTCAGACTTGCATGGTAATTGACAGGTATGCCAAAGTCCCTTTATTGGGAGAAGTGTTATTGGCACAGCTCTCCTCAGGAGGTAAATTCTTGTAAGTCTCACCTTGTCCCAATCCTGCTTCCTGGATTTATCACAATACCATCAAATGACATGTAACAGGAAACACACAACTCTTGAAATCAAACAGAGTAGATTTTCCTCTAGCTAGCTTTGTGGCTTGGGCAAGTCACTTAACTTCTCTGGACTTCAGGATACTTGTGCTGAGATTTAAATTATAACTTTACCATGGTCCTAAATTGAGATGGAATAAAATTGTGTATAGCCAAGTGTCTGGCATATTATAGTTCGTCACCCAATATTGGCTGACTTTTGAAATTACAAAAGTAGTTAGCAAATCAGGTATACTATATAACTCTAATTTTGCTTTTACTCTTTCCAATATCTTTTGGTATCTGAGGCCTGCTTAGAAAAAAGTCCTGAAGAAAAAGTATTTTTTGATGCTACAGAAGAGAATTTTATAACTAAGAATGCAGTTTCAAGCAGAGAAACATGAATTTAAAAATTGTCTCTTTAATCCTCATTAATAGCCTCATAATAGATATTTGAGGAAGAAGCAATGTGAAAGAAAATCTTATTCTAGGTATATCCATCCTGACAATTAGATCTGAGGATTCAGTCCATGTCTCTAATTATAAATGAATGCCACACATTAAACAAAGAAGACTGTGGAGTTCACACTTTTGTAATTATGAGTTCATGGGGATGCCTGGTCTGACCATGCCAGTTTCCTTTTCATTACTATGTGCTGACATTCTCCTGTAACCTCACCATAGCTAAGTTTTCTTCCTAGTCATGTACTTTGTGACAGGTTAGCAGCAATTCCAACTTCATGCTCCATTTTCTCTGCCTACTGAGGCAATTTGCTATCCATGCTCTTTGTTATTTCCTTTGCTTTGTGGCTCCAACCTGTAAGGTGTTTCTTGATGGGACCTGCATCTTGAATACCAACACTTCAATTGTTGGTATCCCACTTTAGGGAGGATTTTAATACACAAGTTATCCTTTTACATTAAATAGCTGGTCAAGACAATGGGCTGAGTTTTTTTTTTTTTTTTAAATGTACCTCATTGTATTTCACAGGCTTTTGCCATTTTACCATCATGACATGTAAGGTCCTCCTTGATCTGGCTTCTGCCCTCCTCTCAAGGCTCATCTTCTGCCACTGCCTTGATACTTATGACCAGGGGAGAATGAACTATGTGATATGCCCTAAATTCACTAAGCCATTTTATACTTCCGTTCTCTTTGCAGAGGCTCTTATCTCTGACTGTAAGTCTCAGTCCTTTTCCTATTCCCCTTACCTACCTAATCAGCTGCTTATCTACCAAGATGCAATTTGGGTATCATGTCCACTGGGTAGACTTCATAATTCTTTTCTTTCTAACTCCTCCCTCTCACCTGCATTAGAGTTTTCTTTGTATTCCCATAGTTCTTTGGGTATCTATCGATCATTGAATGCATTACATTGTATTGAAGATATTAGTTTACAAATCTGTTTCTATGTCTGGACAATTAATTCCTAAGGTCATGTCTATTCTGTGCCTATATCTCCAGCATCTCTATGCTGGGAGCAGTCAAGTTATTAAATGTTTACAGAAATGATAGATGTTTTAGAAGAAAGCAAAGAAAACAACATTGATAAGAATTTATTGAGCATTTTCTCTGTTGTGGACATTATGTTAGGTACTTAGCATGCACACAAAATTAGCTAGAATTAGTTTTCCTCTAAATACTTAAAACCTAAAGGAAGAGAGATGTATAAAATAACCATCATAATTCTATGATGAAGGTAAGCGCAGGCTACCATCTGGGCCCAAAGAAAGATATCTAAACTAGATTATTGTAGATCAGGGAATGTAAATTGGAGGAAATGATAGAAGCTTTCATTTGTTATTGCTATTATTAATCATTTTTCAGCAAAATCCAATAATAATTATTACTCATTACTGACTTACTAAGTGCTTTAGCTACATTATCTCATCGCTCACAACAATCCTCTGAAGTGCATTCTGTTACTTGTTGGAGGAGTGACTGAGACACAGAGAGGTTATGAAATGTCCTCCAGGTCACACAGCTGAAAACTGATAGAACTCCGGTTAGAACACAAGCCTCTCTGATGCCAAAGGCTTTTTGGCTCTAATTGCTCTGCTACAAACCTGATCCTTCCAGCTATTGAAGAAATTGAGCAGGAAAAGGAGATCGAGACTAAGAGAAATGGTGAGGGAATAGGCATGGAGGTGAAAAAGCATGCTGTATTTTGAGGAGCTATAAGTAGTTCATCGTTGGAGAGTACACATCCTACAGGGTATGGTAAAAAATACAAGACAAAACAAAAAAACCACAACCTCAGGTACACTCCCAATTCCAACCCTGCCCAAACTTTCTCCTCAAGGGCACTTGCATTCCCAGAGGTCGCAAAATGTAACGAGCAGCACTGGGGAAAATAACTATTGTTTTTTTTATTTAGAAAGTGCTACACCATTCAGGTGTATTAGGAAATGACAAAGTACCTGGACCCTTCATCTTCCTCCCTCTTTGAGGCTAAAGGGAGAGAATAAATAATAGCTGGGAGAAAAGATCAATGAAGGCCCTGCCTGCAATAACAGATAGAAAGTACCTGGCAAAGGGAAACCATAAATGCTGTAGAACCTCATTCTTCATCCTTTGAAATGAAGGTCTCCTCTGACCCGAGCATTAAAGATCAACTGCAGCTCTTCCCTTGAGCACAGGTGTTTGCTTTACTTATCTTAGTGCCCAGCCATCTGGGGTGGCATTGAAAACTTGTCTGCAAACACAGTGGTGGCTTTCCCTGATGGCTAATCCATAAACTTCATAAAAGCTACAGTTATCTATCAAGACTCATACAGCTGATATTATACACAGAAGGGCATTTACTCTCCTCTTCTTCCATTAGTAATAACACCAAATATAGCAAGTTGGTGGAGACCGAGGCGCTCAAGACTCTCATCTAATTGTTTCCCTGCCTTTCATGAGTGATGGATGGAAGTGATTGTGTTTTTCATCCTGAGCTGCTGAGCTACTTTAGATTGTGCTATAAGATGACAGGTTCCTGCCAGAGCAATTTCTTGAGCATGATGGAGTAAAGTGGTTTCAACCTGGGCCCAGGAGTGCTTTAGGAATTTAATGGAACCCTTTGGGGTCCACACTGGAGAGGAAATGAATGGGCAGACGACTGGACAGCAGAGAAACCACAGTTTTTGGTTTGTAATCCAAACTATACTTTTATCTGGACAATGGTCTTTTCAACTAAAAGAGCTAAAAATCTACTAGACCATGAAGAGGCACATAGCCTTGGAGACCGAGGATGTCTGCCAAAATTTGCACAACGACTAACACACAACTAGTATAGGATATAGATTGCTTCTCTTCTCTGAACTTTATTATTCTCATCTTTAAAATGGATATGACAGTGAAACATGTTCCCAATTTCACATGAGTCTTAGGAGGGTCAAATGAGATAAAGTAAATAAAAGTGCTATGTGAGTATAGAGTGCTGAAGAGCTATTGGTAAAACTAGCTAACTGATCTGGAAAGCTTCTGTTTCTATGCAAGTGGTTTTCTGCTTTGATGTTACTTAATTGACCCAACCATCATAGGAGATAGGTGTTAGAAAACACAATTTACATTGTTTTGTCTTGATTTTCTTCTCTGAGTTCTCATTGAATATCTGACAGATTGCAAAGGTAGGGACTTGATGGTAAGGGTCAATAATGGGAGGCATAAGGGGGTATGGGATTTTTCTTTTGGAGTAATGGAAATAATCTGAAATGGACTGAGCTGATGACACTGTGATGGAACTGACAGCCACTGAGTGTATCCTTTGAATGAATTCTAAAATGCAGGGGACTGTATAACACAGTGACCCCAGTGGTGAATGATGGACTGTGATTAACAGTACAAATATGAGAATGCTCTCTCATGAACTATACTAAATAAACAATACCAATACATGGTGTTAATAATAGGATGGTTTATGGGAAAAATACACCAAATATAAGTTATGGATTATAAATAGCAGTAATATCAAGATGATGTTCTTTCAACGTTTGTAACAAGTGTGTCATAATCACGTAAGGTGGTGGAGGAGTGATGTATGGGAATCCTGCATGGTATAAATTATTGTTTTGTTAACTCACAGCTTCTCAAATTAAAAAAAAAAGTTATTGTGGTTTCCACCAGAAGCTCTCTTAGATTGCTCCTCACCAATTAACGGAAGATCAACTAGCCAGGAATTGGTAAAATGAAAAATTCAAACCTGACCATGTCAACTATGAACACCTATCCTGTTTATTTCACATCATGCAGCCTTTTACGCTAGATAAATATACCAGATTCATTCTAAATCAGCATTTTAAGACCTCAGGTATTTTAAAGAAACATCACCACCAAATTTCTAGTAATCAGAAAAATCTATAATCAAATGAATGAAAATGTCTGTCTCACATCCTTTTTGTTTGTTTATCTTTTTTTAACAGACATTCTTTGATAAGGATTTCTCACCATAGGCTCAGCCATTCCATTTTTGTTGCAACAGTCCTCCCTCCCTCCTTCCCTCCCTCCCTCCCTCCCTCCTTACTTCCATTCTTTTCCTATCATTCTTTCTTTCTTCTTTCCTTATTTTTATCTCTTCCTTATAAAAAAATTGATGATTTAAAACCAAACATAAAAAAAAAAGATGATTTAGTGAGACTGCAAAGTACCTGACAAAAGCAGTACTTCTGAAAAAAAAATTAATGCTCTTCTTGAGAAGATAAATTGCCATATAACTGCTGGTGAATGTAATAACATAGGAGATTGACAATAATAAAGGTTCTGGGCTTCAACTGATTTAGGACTGGATCCTGCTACCTCCACTCACTAGTTGTATGACTATGATCAACTTGTTTAAACTCGAAATATACAGTAATGCCTATCATTGGGTTGGTGAGCAGAGTGAATTATATAATCTATGCAAAAAGCATAATAATAAAGTATGAAATTGCTAGCAATAGCTAACATGTATGGTGTGTTTCTAAGTAATATGATAGTGGTTTGCTGAGTCGTTACCATTTCTTTCTCTTGGAAAAGTTTTAGAAACAACCGAGGAACTCATCTTGAGTAATAAAACTAAGGACTAAAACTGGAGCAGCAAAGCAGTGGGTTCATTACAATAACAGCATGGCTTTCCTGAAACTCTAAGCAGGGAACCCTAAATTGTGCTCAGTGCTAACTGCATATATTACTGGAATTACATTACAATTAGGTTGTCACGGTAGCTAATGTCTCCGGTCACTGTGCTGGGTACTGAGTCAATTTCAGCTCTTGACTGATTTCCAAGGTAGCCTAAACTGGCTCAGTGGAATAGGAAAACCACACCTTGGGGAATTAGAATGCATGTGTTACTGCTGGAAATTAAACTCTCAGTTGATTGCAACATTTGTTTTTAAAAAGATTCTTTAACTGGGTTTTATTCAAGACTGCTTTTCAAGGAAATGTTGGTACAATTAGGAGACAAAAAGTCATATTTACACTATTATTTATACTATCCATTTCATTGTGAATAATAGAAACTGCTCATTTACATAGGACGAAGATAGGGTATCTATAGTAGGATTGAGTTCTACTACTAGTATGTTATTGAAATTAAGTCCGAATTAACCCCCCAATCACCCAGGATTTGATTGTAGGGCCATCCATTAAATACACTTTTCTAAAGTGATTTTCTTTAAACAATATTAGACAAAAAGCCAAATGTTTGAGTCAAGGCTTTCCTTGATCTGATCCCAAACAAACTTTCAAGGTTTCCCTTTTACTATATCAATATTTTTGCAACTTTGCCCTTTGTTTTAGTTTTTTTTCCTCTGCATTCAATTTCTGCCACCAGCCCCCACCCCCAACCCTATTACTGGGGTTGTATCTACCAGCAAAAAAATGTCAGAATTCTTCAGTCTCCTTTCTCAGCACCTGACCTTTCTTGCCTGACCTTTCAATGATGGCATTGAGGACTTAGTTTTAGCTCTTCTAGTTCTATACTTCTTGCCTAGATAATTCATAATTTAATTCATTCTCTAAGTTAAATTATCATCTATATGCTGATGACTCAAAAATTTATATGTCTAGCCCAATAGCCCAAATACTTCTTCTGGTGCTAGGATCTTATATCCAACGATTGACTTGATATAATCATTTGAATATCTAACAGACACTTAAAACTCAGGATGTCACAAATGGAACTCCTGATACAACCCCCACCCCAAACCTGAATGCCCACCAGTGGTCCTTAATCAGTAAAAGGCACTTTCACTTGCTAATTACTGATCCTAGAAATCTGAAAGTTTTCTTTAATATACCTCTCTCCCTTATCCTATATGAATTTAATTTTTATTGATTCAGCATCCAAATATTCCTCATCTCATCCTCATCTATTTCCATTATACCACTCTATTCTATATCATTCTCCTATTTAATTTTAGATATTTAAATACCCTAATTATCTCCCTTCCCATTGCTTTTGCCTCCATTCAATCTAGTCTCCAACCAGCAGATGAACCTTTGTAAATATATTTCTGATCATGTTAATTTCAGAAGTAAAAACTGTCAATGACTTCAAATTGCCCGAAGATGTGGTCCAAAATCCAAGCCAGGTCTACGAAGCTCTATATCATCAACTCCCTGCCAACTTCTGACACTCTTCCCTTCACATATGTATGCTGAATTCCTGGAACACAGTAATCCCATTTCCCATTCTTTCTACATGCTTCTCCCTCTGCTTGGGACGCTCCCCCCTCCCCGTGTGTGTTTAATGTCATTTAGTCCTCTGAGTTCAGCTCAAACATTACTTCTTCAGAGAGGCCTTGTCTAAACCCTGGATCAAGGTTAGAGCCCTTATTTTCATTCCCAGAGCAGTCAGTGCTTCTCTTAGGAAGGAGAATACCTTTATAGATAGAGCCTTTATCATTATTATTTTACTTTTTTCAACTTTTATTTTTTATTTTTTCCATTCCTTATTTTTATATTTTATTTGTCATTTATTATTATTTTTATTATTATTTTATTTTCCCATTATTTCCATTAATTCATTTCTCTGGCTCTGTTTCTAGGGAGGTCCCAGATTGCAGAAGGGTCACAACTGTGGCAAGGGAGGACCACCAGTGTGGGGTGTTGGCAATGGGGAGATGCGCAGGGAGGGGTGCACATGGGGCATGCCTCCATGGAACATGAATATGTTCAAGTGGCCATGGGGTGCTGCCCATATGGGTGGGGACCCACATAACAATTGAAAAAATATCAAATTCCCATTCTAGGAAGTCCTGCAATAATCCCCCAAGCACATGCACAGTGCCCAGTGAAGGAGGACAGACCACCACACCAGGTCTCTGGCACCCATGGTTGCACCCCTGAACCCTTTCCTGTGAAACTGAAACTGAGCCCAGCACTATACATTGCCCAAGAATCACCTCCTGAACACCTCCCTGTCACTTACATGTGGCCCCTCTCCAAGCCAAACTCAGCACACAAATGTACAACCTTCCCTGCACCCCCTCTCCGGCACAGGACACGACCCCCAGGGATGAGCCTGCCTGGCACCAAGAGAGCATCTACAACTGCAAGCAAGACAGTTCCATCCATCTGCCCCATGGGATCTAAGCCTCCTCTCAATCAGAAACAGAGGGGGCATCACCATCCCCAAATCCCCAAGATTGAGGAATGAACAAACACAGAGAGGAAGTGCAACCACAGACCAAAGCAGATCTATGACCACTCCAGCAATGAAAAACGCACATCATCAATACAAAGGCAGTGGCCACTAGAGGTTTTGAGGGGAGAGGAAAGGAAGAACATGTGCAACATGGGGCATTCTGGGGACACCGAAACTGTCCTACATGAAACTTCAATGATGGACACAGGCCACCATACAACCCATCAAAACCTACAAAATAGTGCAGCTCCAAGTGCAAACCTCAATGCAAACTACAGACCATGGCCAGTAGCAATGCCTCAACATGTGCCCATCAACTGCAACATACACACCACACCAATGAAAGATGCCATCAATGGGGGAAAGTGTGTGAAGGGCAGGGGGCAGGGAACATGGGAATCCCCCATATCCTCAATGTAACATTCATGCAATCCAAAGCTTTTGGAAGCAGACTAAGCCACAGAGGGCAAGGACACATCTTTCACACCTGGCTTAACCCTTTCTCCAAAAGTAGGCAGCAGGTAGGATGTAGGCAAGGCCTACAAGGCACCATCACACTCAGTGTGAGTACCCCATGTACCAGATGAACTTGAATTCTGCCAATGTCATGTTATGATTCAAGATTTTAAATTCTGGAAATTGCCAGAATAATCCAAAAATTATTTTTGGAATTTTGCTTCCCAGTCCTCTTGGCTTGTAGGTGGCTTCATCTCCTTTATTAAATGCTAGTTTACCATCGAGAGGCCAGATTCTGTCAGCCTAGTTAACTCTATTAAGAATAACTACTGTAGCCACTGTTCCACTGCAGATCAGGAGCCATTGGCCCACCAACTGCTCAGCCGCCTTCTAAGCAAGGGGTACTGTACCCCTTCCAGTCTGCAAAGCTACTTCAAAGGTGATGCTGTGCTGCCCTGGCCTCAAAGGGTGCCTGATCCCACAGCTGCAACCACACTGTGCTCAAGGTACCACCCTAGGAACCAGGAGCCGGAGACACGAGCTTCCCATTAAGACTTGTAAGATGGAATGAACAAGCATTGCATAATGAGGATAAAGCACAACCGCCACCTCCACACAACAGCGCTCTGCACTCTCCTTTCTCCACCACCAAAAGGAGAAGTACTTCCAGGTTACCCAAAGCATGCCCCTCCTCTCCCAGGAAGCCCCGAGCTGGAGGGGCAGTCACTGCGCCTGCACCATAGATAGAGTCTTTATAATTATGTCAGTCTATTTTGCCCACAGGCTATGAAGTCTTTTAGCTCAGGGGCTTTGCCTAATATGCTAACTATTCTATCCCCACACCTAGCACAAGCCTGACCGAAGTACAGTGCATAATACATTTCTGTCCCTAATTACATTCATGCATTGGTTCATTCATTTGATATACGGTGCATTGTTCATCCCAGGGTCCTCAGTGCCCAGCACTGCTTGGAACATAATACTTAATCATAAAATGCCAATATAGTAATTATGTACAGTTATAATCAGAATCTATCCATCTGCTTACCTGTGGATAAAGACAAGTACTTAACAGCTAAAAGTTAAATATACACTTAGAATATGCCCCAGCAATCTCACTCCTACGTCCTTACCCAAGAAAAATGAAAACTTTCCCTCTCTTGCTCTCGTGTGTGTGTGTGTGTGTGTGTGTAGAGCAGTGTTATTCATAACTGCCAAAAATTGGAATCAACCCCAAATGTCTTTCAATAGATGCATGAATAAACAAACTGTGGTTCCTCCATGGAATGGTATACTACTCAGCAATATAAAGGAATGAACAATTGATATGCAAACAGCACTGGTGAATCTCAAAAGGTTACATAACTTACTGAATCTATTTAGGTGACTTTCTGGAAAAGGCAAAACTGTATGACCAGAGAACAGATAAGTGCTGTCAGAGTTTGGGGTGAGGAGAGCAACTGAATACAGAAGAGGATTCTTTGATTATAGTGATGGTTATGTGGATCTAAGCAAGTGTTAAAACTTATAGAACTTCCTATAAATTGAAAATTTAAACATACACTCAAAGGGCAATAATATGGAAGAGCTCCAAATTAAAAGTATGAATCAAACAAACTTTCAAAATGCTAAATGCAATGGCATGTACTATGAAGTGGCTACTTTTCATGGGAAAAGTAACCCCAAATCTATTGTTTTCAAGACATCAATGAGAGCCATATACATCAATGATGAAAATCTGGTGCAGGCAAACTATTTCTGCCCTCATGTGTTGTTATAGACTTGACTTGGTTCTCCATTTTGCTGGGGTTTATAAAAAGACTCGAGGCATTTTTAGTTCCTCATCACTAATACAAAACTGACCCTGAGCTGTAATGGCTGGAAGTCATTACTTTATAGTAGTCACTTCCCATTCTGTAGCCTCAGTTAAGTGAATGGACGGTTCCAGTCCAATTCCTACTGGACAGGTGTCCACATATCACAGACTGTGCTAATTGTCAAACTGCTATCAGATTTAGTGTATCCTTAAGAGAGAATGAGCCTTGGAGATTAAAGTAGGACAGTCCTGAATTTAACACCAATTTAAAATACATGGCTCTGTCAGCCTCCCTGGGAGTTCCCAGGCTTTGGGAGATTAGTGAGTGGCTTGGGCATGGTTTGTTGAGAGGCAGAGATGACACTGCTTTTTACAACACACCTTCTGCTCTGCCTATGAAAGGACTTCAGGACATTTGAACCAACACCTGTCATATAGTATACACAGAGACAACAATTTTGGAAAAAATGTCCTTCCTTGATATTTGTAATAAAAGCAGTTTTCTGGCCTCATTTTCTGTTAGAGCATGACTTTTGTTTGTTTCCCTTAATTTCCTGAAACTAACATATCTCCTTACTTACTCTTGAGTGATGTTGGTATTTTCTTACTCATTGTCTTGGTGGTTTCTTCTGCCATCTCTCCTTTGGATATAGTGTGATAGGGGAGGATGAGAGTTTACTACTATCACTAAGGGAGACAAATTGCCTGCATTACAAGAAAATTTCTAGGGTGGCATCATCTTGTTTCAGTCACGATGACCTGAGATTTAGTTATCAGCTTGGCAGGAAGAGGAACACAATTTTGTCTGTTTTCTGGATTGATAGGATTCAGGAGGCTAACTCTTATTAAACAACTTAAAAGACTGCAGCACAATATTAAAATATAAGTAAGAATAAAATCAGCTTGTAAAGAAATGAAAAATTAAACTGTCTTGTTTATTAGACTCATGCTTATCAAGACATTATCAACATTGCCTCTCACTGTGGTAAGATGTATGCAGAAAACTCAACTGACTTTTGCAGTACAATGAAACATATGTGCCTGTTAATTCAGAGGTTATTTATTATGATCACTCAATGAGAACGTGAATGGTAGTACAGATGCCTTTAAATATTTAAATTGTTTTGCTTTATTTACTATAAAAAAGGCAGTTCTGTGCTACTGCGTATGTGTAATTTTTTGGTTTGGATTCCTTCAAGGTCTTTAGATAAGGCTTTCCATTTGGGACCACAGAAAAAGGACAAACCCTTGTGAATAAAGATCTAGCAAGAGGGTATATACATTATCAGTGTCAGTAATCCAGAAGAATACACAAATAAGGAACCCAGGAGACTAATAACAGCTCCTTGCAAAGCCTGAACATGGGCACATTCATTATTTCTTACTTGATCCTTGAGAATTTGGCCTCTGCTTGTTTGGCAAAAGGTACAGAAATAATCCTATAGCAAAATCTAAGTCCACTGACTATAATAATCCAAAAAATTCAGTTGAATATTATTTTTGTTATTTCACCAACATTTTAAAAAATTCATCAGACTATTTAGTATGGTCTTGTTTAAAGTTCTGTCCTGGTCTCGGCTGTATGACAGAAAAATCAAGGGAAAGGCTGTTGGCCACATCTGGACAGATGATCAGATGTGACCAGTGCTCCCTGGGGCCATTATGGTCATAGCAGAATAATTACAGAGACATCTCTGAATGGGAGGTGAATTTCAGAGAATGATTTCTGGTGTAATATTGCCAAATTTTGAGATCTGGGCATGAGCTTATTAATCTTACTCACAAAATTCTTTTCATGCCCTTATATCCATCTTAATGATTTAAAACTTTGGTAGTCTAGAGTAGACAACTCCTGCCAATGTGTTGCTCCTTGGGTTTTCCTTATTCGTGTTTCATCAAGAGACCCCTCTTTTGTTCACATTGTCATTCTCCAGACAGTGTATAATGCAATTGATTAGAAGTACAATTACTAAGTTTCAGTTACACTTTAGTTCTGCCTTCCTGAGATTACAAATAGGTCACCTTAGACAGCTTAGTCTAAATTATTTGGTCAGGTAAAGGTTTTACCTAATGTGGGGCCCCCACATGCGTGTCTCCCCCTGCAGCATGCCGGCAATCTATGCCTCAGATTGTGTAGTTTTTCTTTTCTTGTTTCTTAATAAACTCTTTTATTCCCTTGCCTAAAAAATAAATAAATAAATAAATAAAATAAATAAATTATTTGGTCATACCTTTGTAGGCAAACTTTTGGTTTACTTCTACCTCTTTAATTCTGTGTACAGTTTGCTAGCTTAATTCTCAAAATACGACTGCATCCTTTGATTCAAACAATTGATGAATGTTATCTAAATTTGGTTGATGTGGGGCTCTTCATGGTGATGACATGGATGAACCTTGAGGACATCATGCTGCATTAAATAAGCCAGATCTTACAGATTTGAAACAATTAGAATGAGAAAACTCACAGAGTTAGAATCTAGAATTATAGGTTACTAGGGAATGGGGTGGGGATAGGGAATAGGGAGTTAATGCTTAAAATGTACAGGGTTCCTAGTTGGAATGATGAAAATGTTGTGATGAGGGATGTTGGTGGGGGTAGCACAACACTGTTAGTGCAATTAACAGCTCTGAAATATATATATATATGAATATGGTAACAGAGTAAATTTTTTTAAAAGAACCACCGAACTACACTATACAATGAGCCCTAAGTTAAACCATGGACTTTAATTAATAGTAAAATTACAAAAATGTGCTATCATCAAATGTTCCACCCCAATACAAGCTACTGATGGTGGGTGGTATATGGGGATCCTGAATTTTGTGCGTGATTTTTCTGCAAACCCACAACTTCTCTAATAAAGGGGAAAAAATATATGAACAGAAAGCCTCTGATATATAAGGAAAATGTTCTATGTGGAAAGAGACCAAACAAATAACAACAGAAAGGAGTTGAGAGGGAAAAGAAATAATAAAGAGAATGTGGGAACGTTAGAAAATCTGGCAATCAATATCTTCAGAGAGCTAAGAGAAGTTATTGCAGGCATGATTCAAGAAGATAATTCTCTGTAAAAAAGGAAGACTCAGAAAATAAAACAACAAAGAAGAGTTCTTAGAAATTAAAAATAAAACAGCAGAAATATTAAGAATACAAAAAAGTGTTGCAAGATAGAGTTAAGATAATATCTCAGGAAGTGAGAGAGATGGAAAGTCAAAAAGAAAACAATGAGCAAATTGGAAGACTAATCCAGGAGATCCAATATCCAATTTATAAAATCCCAGAGTCCCTTTTCTCTCTTCTATTTTCCCAGAATTTCTATGAAAATTCTGAAGACAAGAAAATGTCCTTGAAGTTAGGACACATGTTTCCATATTAAAAACAGCTCACATGAACCAGCACAATGAATGATAAAATACCCCTGCTGAGGCAGGTTAGTATCGTGAAAGAGGGAAGGCAGCTTGGGCCTGGCAGACAACATGGCTGGCAGACCACATGGCTGTGAGACTCTGCCTAGAAACTCGAGGAGAAGCCTGATGTAAAGATCCTGTGAGACATTGGCCATGAGATCCCCTTTGGGACTCTTTCCAGGATCAAGGGGAAGCCCCAGATACCTTTAAGCAAAAGTTCTCACCTTTGGCCCCCTGAGACTTAACAGGAGGGGCAACTAATCAGAACAGCAAACAGCTGGGGCCCCTTCCCAACATTATGAAAAGGGAGGAGTAAAAGTCTTAAAAAGGCCTAATTTGGGGCCCCATGTGCGGGACTCATCCTGTAATACACCCGCAGTCCATGTATAGGACTGTGTATTCTTTTCTTGTTTTGTAATAAACTCTTACTCCCTTGCCTACCCTGTGGCATGTCCTTAAATTCTTTTATGCAACATATGCCAAGAACCTAGAAGCCCAGAACCCAGACCTTTCTGCTAACACTGCAACAAGATGTGCCATCATGAAATTCCAAATCACCTTAGGAAAAAATCTTTAAAAACTTAGGAAGCACTGAAAAATCACATTACTCAGAGAAATGGACATTGGAGTATCCTCAAAATGCTGATGGTAGGGAGATTGATTTTCAAGCTATACTCCTATGCCTAGTCATGTTTAGATACGTTTAGATATCTAAATGCAGATATGTTTAGATACGGAAGATCTCAAAATGAAACTGCTTCTCAGAAACCATTTCTGAAGAAGATAATAGAAAATGTGTTCTAACAAAAGAAGGGAGTTAACCAAAGCTGGGAAGACAAAAGATTTAGGAATAGAAGCTGCAACACATAAGAGAAGTGAAGGAAATCACCAAAAATTGGAGAAGAAAAGTTGGAAGATGACAGTTAAACAGAGGCTCAGAAAAAAAGCCTTATGGTATAGAAAGAGAAGGGCAGCATGCTGCGAGAAGCACGTCTTGGGTCTGGGGGTTAGATGGAAATTTTTGGAGGTGGGTGAGGAGAGAGCTCTTAGTAAATTAACTGATAAATGTTTCCATGTGTTTTTTTTTTTTTTTAAAGATTTTATTTATTTATTCATTTATCCCCCCCTTGCTGCTTGTGCTCACTGGGTCAGCTAACCACGCCGTGCGGGCGGGCTTGCCTTCACCAGGAGGCCCCGGGAACCGAACCCGGGGCCTCCCATATGGTAAACGGGAGCCCTACTGATTGAGCCACAGCCACTTCCCTCCATGTGTTTTTGTATTTCCTGTGGATTTTAGAATGAATTAATGAGAGGTGAAAATCAAATTGCAAATTTTAGGGAGTGGCAATACTTTGTACATTCTGAGCAAACTGTCATACTGTGATTATTTTATTACTACCCTATGAATAATGCACTTTAAAATGTAAATATAACTGCTTATTATTTAACTCATAATTTTGATGTAAATATAGTGGGGGCTCATGTAAGAACACTAAATGTTCACTTTTCATATTAGAAATTCAATCATGTCTAAAATTGATAAGATAGAAAATAGCAGCGTAATCACATTTTTTAAAACGTAGAGTTAAGTACCAGAAGAAACAGTTAAAGGAGCTTAAAGGAGAAGTTGTGTTTGTGAGCAGAACAGAAAATTTATCTAAAATTTATCTAAAATTCACATTTACTGTACTATTTTGTTTTCATGAACTATGTGCATTTGCTATATTATTTGCTTTGATACATAATATATTTTATAATACTGTAGTGATTATTTAAGATATAAAATTCATAGATATTTTATATTTAATAACATTTAAAAATGTTATATGTCATACAATTTAGGTGATAATATATATATATGTAATTATATAAGTTTTAAAATATTATTTACTTTTACATACAGTACCTTTTATCAGGATTGTTCTTCTGAGAACTAGCCAATCCATGACATATTCTCATAATCTAAGATTAATATTAAATTCCAAGAATATATAGAATCCTAAGAAACTCAGCTTCAGGCTTCAGTGATATTTCTCTGATCATATTCCTGTAAGTACATCTTCCTATCAATGAGTCCAAGCTGTGTAGTTACTTCTCTTTTCATTTAAGATGTCAAGTTTTATGCCTTGCTTTGGGATTAATGAATGTTTTCATTTTTTGCATCTACTTTTTGTAAACGAGCCAATCGTGCAATGTCATAAAGCAGACTTGTCATAAAATGTCTTTGATGAACAAGAACAATTCCGCAGTGCAAAAAGTCTTTCAAAGCAGAGTCACCCAGAAGCACAGGAATAAAGAACTTGAATTTTATGACCCATATCAATATTTTTACTATGGTTACAAATCTCACACAGATGCCAAGATATTTTATGTTGCCAAATGGTTCTTTTATTTTGCAGCACATGTTGTGTGTTCTATTTAGTAGTGAACACATCTGTTAAAACGTTTTTCTTTTCTCACTCCCTGCACTTTTTGTTTGTTTGTTTGTTTGCAATTCTAGTTCCTCCAAAGATACAAACTCATACATCAGCCCAACGCATGTTTTATGACTTATAAACATTGTTAAACGACTAAACAGTTATGGGTTAGGAAATCACTGCTTTGGGAAAGGTATTTTTAGTGGCAAAAATACTTTTCATTAATCTCAATTCTCCAGGTTTACAATCCAAGGAAAGCATGACAACACTGAGAGCAGCTGGATGTTAGATTCTCTTAGGAGAACGTAAAGAGTGCAAGGGCAGAAATAAGCAGGTGTTTCATGCAGTGTCATTCAACTGGTTTTCTAGTTGCCCTTCTTTATGTTGAGTTGGGATCGCTTGTAGACTTGGCAGAAGTTTTCTTACAAGGCAAGGGGGAGAGAGGTGGTGATTACTTTCAGTGCCAATGAGAACTAGGATGTGTGTTGTTTTCAAGAGTCTCTGCCAGGTTCCTTCAGTTGCACGGACTTACCTTCCCCACTGAGTTGAATCAACATTTTCAGAAGCTGCCCCTCTGGTATGATCAATGAGAGGTGTTGCTTGGAGAGGAACTGAATGATTTAGCACAGCGGGACAGCGGGGAAGGCAGCAGATAGACAAGGGACAGCAGGGGGTAGGGGACAGACTGACAGAGGCTTATACAGCCTCTACATCCACATGAACAATGGTGCATAATGAAGAATAGTGGAATAGTGCAAGAAACTTTGTGTAGCTTGTCAGACACAGATAAAGTTTCCCTTTTTCACAGTCAATTGGATTTCGTTTGCATTTTAGATTTTGGAAAGATCGGTACATGATAACTACAATTGAGTTGAGTGGCAGAAATCCCTGAAGACAAGTGAAAATAAATTAAAATGTCAGAACAAAGAGAGGCTAGTGTGTGTGTGTGTGTGTGTGTGTGTGTGTGTGTGTGGCAGAGCATGGAGGGGAAATCTTGGTATATATTCCCATCTTCTGTTCTTTGGTTCATACAAATTTGACCCAAGTAAGGCTCCTTAATTCAACCTTAACTAAATCAACCTAACAGTCTTTTTTTTTTTTTTTTTTTTAAAGATTTTATTTATTTATTCATTTATCCCCCCCTTGCTGCTTGTGCTCACTGGGTCAGCTAACCACACCGTGCGGGCTGGCCCGCCTCCACCAGGAGGCCCCGGAACCGAACCCGGGGCCTCCCATATGGCAAACGGGAGCCCCACTGATTAAGCCACAGCCGCCTCCCCCTAACAGTCTTTACTAATTTATTGGAGGCGCTGGTGACTTAAGTTGCTTCTAAATTTGCTTTTTAAATTTAAATTTTTAAATTTTTTTCTCTTCATAGACAATAGGAGCAGAAGTAAGGCTTTGGTCTGCAAGTTAGGCTGAGTTTACGGATGTGCATTGCCATTAGTATAACTTGTATCTGCCTTGATTAGGAGGAAAAAATGTGTAATAGTTCAGTGTATCAAAATTGTCCAATAGTCCTGAGCAAAGGGGCTGGTGGGTGGGAAGGAACCTGGGATACTCTTTCAATAACATGGCTCTGGATCAACTAGAGAGGAATCCAAAGTCTTTGGATATTTTCCTTTTCTTTTCTTTTTCTTTTCTCAAAAGAAAAACTTAAGCTGGTTGACTTTCTTTCTTTACAGAAGGTAATGCACAAACGTGTTCCCTTTCAAATTTGGGTTACTGTGAGGGTTTTAAAAAATTATTATTTTTAATTTTTACCATCTAGCTTTTGATGTTAAAATATGTGTGATTATGGAGCCTCAAGTCAGAAATAACTTTAAAGCCATGTTAAGTAATTAATTCATTCACTTACCAGCCTTGAGTAACACTCCAAATTGTGAGATTTTATTGTTAATAAGCCGTGTTTACAGAAAACTCAGAGTTTCCTTGGCAAAAGCAAATGTGTAGCTGAAGATAACATTTTATCTATTTATGTTTAAAAAGCTAAATACATAAAGATCTTAACAACTTTTATTTGAACAATGGTTTGTGATTTAAATTCAGAGATCCATGATAGGGTATTACAAACTGTTCTCCCAGATTAATATCTTATATACCACAAGCTTGATTTCGAGTATAATGTATTCAACTGAATAGTAACCATGACATGAAATTCCTATGAAACCTGAAGGTAATAATTATTTATCAGAAGCCACATGTTAATCCATGAGGCAGGTTGGGAATTTGTCTTAATGTATGTAAGAATGACTTCAGTAGAGTTTAGCTCAAAGTTGCTTTTAGATTTCTAAAATTAAATGTAGTAAAGATAATATTGAGTTGAAATAAATTAACACTAAACTTTTGTGTCATTTAACAGGTTAATGCTGGTCATCTAGAGACAAAAATTCTGCCATTTTAGACCACTTTAAATAATTCATGCTTATTTTCTTGGCCTAACTTGCTTGTTGCCATTTGCTTGTTCTAATGAATACTACTTACTATGGGGAAAGGGGAAAAAAAAAAACCAACAACAATAAAGTACTTCCCATTGTGAAACTGTCAGAATTGTGAGAAATCCATTCTTTTTTATTGACTTGGAATTTTGAGCAGAAATTAAACTACTAATATTTTTTCAGCATTGTGGTTAGTGCACTTCAGGGGTTGCAGGAGGGCAGTGATAGGGGTTTTACACGAGCTTTCAAGATGTCCTTGCTCGGAATCATTATATACTTTCAGACTGGATTAAGAGGAAGTCTTTGGTCTATTTGGTGGCTGTACACCAGAGGGCCACCTGCTGGCTTCCACAAAGAAAGACGTCAGTCTGCAATTCGAAGGAAAAGAAACACAAATCTAAAGAAAAAAAATAACATCAAGAAACAAATAATTTGAAAAGAAATATTTATTTGAAGGAAGAATCTGTGATTGTATCTACTTAACTTATTGTTGACATTTATTTTTCAAATGACATTTTATATCCCCTTTAATTGAGTTGTTTTGAAAAAGTGATTTAGTTCTATAAGTTGTCAATAGTAATGTCATCTTCATTACCTCATGAAGGTGAGTATTATTCACATTTCTAATGAGGGAAAAGTAGTGGAAGATGAAGCTGGCCAGCTTTCAGTTGAGCGGGAACATAAGCTGTGAATATGGCAGAGCTAGGACTTCTTATTAAAGCGCAATTGTCCTCTTCAACCCACTCAGCTATTTCTTGCAACATTTTAGTTTGTACTACATTTCTAAATTGTTTCACCATATATTAGTAGAGCATAGTTACTAACAAACTAAGATTGACTTGCTAAATCCAGAAACCCAAACTAAACCAGAGAGTTGATTTGGATGTTCTTTGAAGGGACAAACTGCCTTTCCATTTTACTTCAGATGCTGGGTGACCTTACCAATTTTCAAACATGTTTAGTTGTAGGTTTCTATTAAAAGGCATGTGATTTGGCTTAATCCAGTACTCAGTCCCATGAGGTTTCAAGTTCTTTTGCCTTCTGATGTCTTCAGACCCACCAGAAATATCCAATACTTCAATTCTGTCATCTTCTAATCTTCTGTTAGTAATTGATAACTTTAACTTTACATTTAATTGTCTAGTGACACCTCCATCCCTTAACTACTTATGCTGTTTTCTATTTCCAAAGAGAACTACAGAGCCTTTACAGCCTAGGAGTTTACAGGGACATATACTATAAATGAAGCAATTGTGCGTCTTGAATTGCCTTTCCACCTCCTTCATTAACTAGCTGGATGTCTTTGGAAAAGTTACTTAACCACTTTTAATGACAGCTTCTTTATTGGCAAACAATGGATTAATAATATCTACCACTAAATCTACAGAGAAAGTGTTTAGGAAATTTCTCTTCCTTATAGGGTATAAACCAATTGAGTATATAGAAACTTTTTGGTCAAAACAGATTTTATTTCACTCGTTGTTTATTGAACACATTGTTTTTCCATCACTTTGTGGGAAAATTTGACCTTTAACCTTTTGTTAGTGTTTGCTAAAAATATTATTCTCAATTCACAGATGCAATAACTCAGGACTGTACAGATGGGGCCCTTCCGGTTTGTGTGGCAGTCAATAATTGATCATCTCCTTAACCAATAAAATTAAATCATTCTGTCAGGTTCAGAGACTGAAGACTTAGTTCCATTGTGAACATGACTTCCTAAGGTCTACTATTTATAGAATAACTATTATGTACCAGAAACTGAGATATCATAGATAATTCTCATAATTGGAACATGCCAAGTATTCCCCCTCAATACTTTCCAATACATTTAGAACAAAATCCAAATTCCTGTGTCTGGACTTTTAGATCATGCCTGATTTGGCCCCTATTGACCTCTGCAAACATCTCCTGCTGCTTTTCCCAATGCCGTTGACCTCCTCTCAGTTTCTCTCATTGATGAAGTTCCCCTTAACTCAGGACTTTACTCAAGTTTGTTTCTATTTGCTGAACTCCCCCCAGCTTGAATGTGTTCCTTCCCAAGTTACCTCCCCAAGGAGATGCTTTCATTCTTCCTAAGTAATCACGTCTTCCCCTTTCACTTTGTTATCTTTCACTGCACCCTCTTTGATTGCTTCCCAACACTTATTACAATCTGCAGTTGGGCTCTTGCATGTTTATACCTGCCCTGCTTGTCTCCCCTTTAAGTTCCAAAGGTCAAACATCCTGAGTTTTTATTCATCAACATATACCCAGTTGTTAGCAGGTTGCTTGGCCCCTTATTGTTTCTCAATATATATTTGTGGATTAACCCTGCAATGCCAGATTTATGATCCCCATTTCCCAGATGAGGACGTTTGGAGGTATTAAGTAACAAATGTTAGGCACCTAATGATTGGCAGACCCTTGTTTGAACTCAGGCCTACTGGACTCCAAGCCTTCTGTCTCCCACTCATACGACAGATGCACCTACAAACCTGTCTTTCTGGGGAGAAAAATTGAAACACTTAGCTCTGGATTACATGCGGCCAATAGCTGAAAGAGTGATTTTGAAAAAGGGCAAACCTATACCCTAGAGAAAGGCCTTGCGGTCTGCCAGTCCCCAGAATGACAGGCTCACACCCGAGCGTTCTGCCACTAGTCCCTAAAGAGTATAGAGGGGCTTGCCTCACCCTTCTGGGCAAAAAGGGACTGATGATCATTAACACTTGAAAGCTGAGGCCTGTCCTTGGATTGATAGCTCCGCAGCAGGGAGCCTTTAGTATAAAGAGCTGCCTTCATTAGCAATTCAGGGAATACGTTTTGCAAATCTTTCCCAAGATTGAAAAGAGAAAAATATTCTTTGAAATGCACCCTTTTTCTTACTGACAGGAGTTTAAGAGTTTCCTGCACCTCCAACAGTCTAATCATAGGACCCACCTGTGTGAAAAAAAATGCTTCCCAAAAGTTGTGCCATCAAGCACTTGCATCAGAATCTGGCAAAATACCACAGAAGTGCTGCTAAAGCTGAGTCCCTGCCGGGAGCCCTGGTAACCTGCATTTCAACACACATTCTCACAGTTATTCTCAAACTTTACAACCACACCTAAAGGTTTGTCTGCTTCTGCAGCCTTCTCTAGAGGTGATAGTTCATTCAAAAGCCAGTTTCTATATCTGTAAAGAATAGCTACTGATATGTTTTTCTCATAGTTTCACAGAAAATCAAAATAATCCTCAGTCACTGAATAAATTAAAATTGTAAAGGAATTTATCTTCTGCCCTACCCCTACCAAAGTGCCCTTTCCACGTGAAAGAGTTTGCTCCACTTTCCAATTAGATTTATCAACCTTTCCCCCCCAAAATATTTAACATTCGATTTTGGATAAGTACACACATGTAGTTATTGGGAAGCCTTTCCTCCTTTTCTCAGGTGTGATAGGTCACCACACCACTGCCTGAACTTTTTCTTCTTTAATTTTCCAAAAATATCAAGTTGACCAATCCAAATGTTCATTTATTCACTCATTCACTCATTCATTCATACTGTGAACCTGCGTTAAGCATTTGTAAACCAAGCACTCTGAATATCTCAAGGACTGAGTTTGTGCCTTTCACATTGATGAATCCCCAGGAAATAGCAATATCCAAGTAAGACATTTTCATGAAAAAATAACTGCCATAATTTTGTTCTATGACAGAAGTATGTATAAGGGATAATGATAGCAAACATATATGCCCAAATAAATGTATTTCTCCACAAAATTATAAACACTATGGTGGTGAAAACCACATTGCACTCATTCCTGAATTTCTAGCACTTAAGGGACTACCCAGCACATAGGAAATGGCCAGTTAACAGCAGCTAAATGAATAAGTATAGGGAAATAGAGGAAGGAATAATTACCAGGTCAATGGGATTGGTAAAGTCAATCCAGACAAAACAGTATGTACAAAGACCAGGAAGTATGACAGAGCATTCTTAGTAGGGTTTCTAAATTATGTTTGGGAATGGGTGGAAAGTAAGGTGTGTGCCTGTTTTAGTTTGCTAGGCTGCTGAAAGCAGATATCATAAAATGGGTTAGCTTTTGACAGTGGAAATTTACTAGCTTACAAGCTTAGAGTTTCAAGGCTGAAAAAAGTCCAGATCAAGGCATCATCAGGCCATGCTTTTTGGCCGAGTATGGGATGCTGGCGATCCTGGACTCTTCCATCACATGGCAAGGCATATGGTAGCATCTGCTGGTCTTTCTCTTTCCTTCCAGGTTTCCTTACTTTCAGCTTCTTGCTTCCATAGCATTCTCTTCCTGTCTGAATTTCATTCTATTATAAAAGACCCCGATAAGAGGATTAAGACCTACCCTGGGCCATGCCTCAACTGAATTAACCTAATCAAAAGGTCCTACTTACAATAGGTTTACACCTACAGGAATGGATTATCTTTAAGAACATGATTTTCTGGGGTACATACACTCCAAATCACTTCATTGCCTTTCCCAGACATTCACTTTCCCATTTCTTCATCATCCTTGCTATCACCACTCCTGCTCTATTCTTCTTTTTGGATCAAGACTCAAAGGATCTATCAAAGATGTTCTATGTTGGAAAATTAGCACACCCATTTTCTCCAAACAGAAGTGGTCAGTATGAAGCCACAAAGGCTTGTCAAGTGTTTTAAGTTTGGCCAGATTGGTCCTGGGTTATTAGAGACTCCTAATAATGGAAATTATACTGCCTATGGTGACAGACAGAATACTGGCTATGCCACTTACAAACTGTGTTTTCTTGAACAATATACTTAAGTTCTGTGAGTCTCACTTGCTTTATTTGCAAAATGTGGGTAAGAATACTTAACAACCCTGTTAGAAATGACTTAATAGGAGGCAAATAAAGTTCCCATTCATTGTTTTTCCTCAACCAATGTGAGTCCCCTCCCCTTTCACAAAGTAAAATCAGTAACTTTTCCCAAATGAACATGGAAATCTGGCCTAATAAGGACATTTAAAAATTTTCCTTTAATGCCCCTTTCTCAGCAGTGATGTTGAATTTTGGTTAACCGAGCAGAACTTAACAATACAAGTGTTACCGGATTTTGTCTAGGTTCTTGACTTATGCTGCAGAAATGAATTTCAGAGCATATCAGGTTAGTTAGGCCAGTAATTTATTAAGGTAGGGAGGGAAGAGAAATGGGAGAAAAATAACAGATCACAGGTCCCCAGTAATGAGTAAGGGGCTGAAGAGTGATAAAGAGGGCTGATTTATAGACTGTAATTTCCCATTTTAGATTATAAATGCCCAGGTTTTACTTGCGTGCTGTTCCATGCAGGGGGACACAGCAAGAGCAGGGCGCAGAGGCCAAGAAGAGCTCAGGAGAGAGAGTTATTCAACCCTTGTGCCTGCTTTTTAAACCATTAATTATTCCACCCCTTTGCAAATAGCATGGGAGGAGTCCCAGCTATTTGCTGGTTTTGATTGATTACTCTACCCATCAATCCCCCACTAATGTCCCTGGAGAATATCTGGGGCTTCTCCTGGGAATCTCATTGCAGATGGCAGAAATCTCATGAGAGTCTTCCAGCAGCCATCTTGGGGGTATCAATGTCCATGTGGACTTCTTGCCAGGTTCCAGATCCATCTATTGATTCCCTATTTTACTAGCTGGCTTCAGAAGTGTCCTTTGTTCTTGTGTTAGAAAATTCCAAAGTTGATTTTTTTTGCATATGTTTCTCTTGCTTCATTATTATAAACATTCTTTTCACTGCCTATATTTAAAAAGTTATTTAGAATTTTTCTATATGTTAAATTGACCTGAGATGAAATAGACTGTCTATTTTATGTCATTAATTATTGTGTATTCATGTATGTATGTAACTATTTTATTTGTGTGTATTTGAATTATTCCCCCTCTTTCACCTTAATCCCATACAGATTTATGGTGACTAACATAACCACACATCATAAAGCAACAGGAAAAGAAGAGGTAAATGTACAGACACAATCCACGAAGATATATACATAAAGAGGATAAAGTTGCTGTGAAGGTAAAGTCAATATAAAGGTATAAAAAAAGGTAGGTTTAAAGTCAAACCTGAAACCATGTGCTTTAAGGCCTTGTACAGCTATCAAGCTGGGTTCCCAATGTTAAATTTAACTTTGAGATTCCAAGGAGCCAATGGAAAACAACTAGGCCAGCTATAAAATTCAATTCCACATGACAGGGAAGATAAAGAAGTTACTTAGGAAATCAACTGATGTACTTGATAGAGTATCCCAGGGGCAGTGCTCCCAGCCTTTTTCACATCATGGAACATATTTTTAAGGTGCACAGTGATAAATAGATGAGGTTGTTTTCAGGTGGGAGGAAGCCTTGCCCAAGGACTGTGTGAACCAATAATTTGGCACACTTACAACCTACTCCCTGCTCGCCAGTATGCCATGGACACTGGTTGGAAAACTCTTTTATGGAGGACACATTGGTGACAAATTCTCTCAGGCTTGAATGCCAGCAAGGGCTAAATTTTTCTAAGATTGAGTTTTATGATGTCATTTAATGCAAGTCCATTGAACATCAAAACCCAATTCAGTAGAAGCAATTCCACCCAAAGCTAAAAGATTATGGCCCAAGCACCTGGATTTGTGATTGTCCTGCTAGATCCAGAGAGAAAATAAACCATATCTAGCGAAATGGATTGATTGCTTATTCTTCAGGCAAGCTAAAACTCCTTCTAGTTGATAAAGCCTTGAGTAATGGGGAAATGAAGGAGTCTAATGGATTCACCTTGATGAAAATTGACACCCATGTACAAATCTCAGGAAAGTGAATTTCCCAGAAAAAAAAAAAAAAAAAAAAAACCTGCTTAGGAAACGTAAATCAGGCCTGGAAGGCACCATTTGTATGCAAACATTCTTAAATTAAGGACTTAGTGCAATTGCTTTCGGCATCTGGATCACAAACAAGAGGAATAGATTTTAACTGAAAAGGCTTATCTATAAACCTGGTAAAAATAGAGGTAGATCACTGCACAAAGAATTGAAGGGCCTTTAAGGGAAAAGCAAACATTTCTCAAATGGCTGAGAAAGAGGAAGATGGAGAGAGGTTTGTTCAGATACTTGGTATCTTTTCAATTCTTATATCATCAACATTTATCTCTATTCCTATAATGTGCTAATTTTTTAAATGTCACAGTTGTTTGTTCATTTATTTGTATACGTAATCTGAGGGAGTAGGAAAGAATAATTATATGGGCTTGTACATCAATATTATTTGGGATATTATGGTTTACTTTCTGTGCTTTGGTAATTTGTTAATGAAAGACAGGAAAATGTGTTCACTGGGCTACTTATAACTTTTATGGCCAACAATATCTACTCCATCACCAATTACTTGCAAGGTGAGCTAACTTACATTTTCTTACCTAGATTTAAAAGAATAGAGAGGTGACATTCTATTGGACCATTGTCCAATCCAACACTATTCACAGGATCAGAGTAAAATTCTTCTGCCTACTGAAACAAAGTGAAATTAAACTGGTCTATGAGGTGAAGCTTCTTGGGGAGAAATCTGAGAAGTAGTGGCAATTCCTGCAACCAGGAAACAGGCAAAGAAGAAAGAAAAGAGTTAGGGAATATATTTTCTATTCCTCATATGAGAACAGTAGATGGAATGGGTTACGTTTTGTTGTTTGCAAGTGAGATAAAATAAAATCTTATGCAAAAGAGATTAAACAAAAGGGAGATTTATTGGCCATAGTAACTGACAAGACCAAGAATTAGCAGGCTTCAGTAATGACAAGATTGGATGCTCAAATGATATCATCAGTACTTGCTTTCCCTCCTTCTTATTTTTCTTTGCTTTTCTTTGGTCATTTAAATCACAGGCACAACACAGGACTAAGAAAGTAACTGCCTATAACTCTTACATCCTCTCAGGTTCAGCCCCAGTGGGGAAGAGCAAAATATATAGTTGCACACCAATGTTCATAGCAGCTTTATTCACAATAGCCAAAAGATGGAAGCAATACAAGTTCTCATCAACAAATGAGTGGATAAACAAAATGTGGTATTTATATGCAATGGAATATTACTCATCTATGAAAAAGAATGAAGTTCTGATACATGAAACAACATGGATGAAGCTTATACATTATATTGAATGAAATAAGCCAACTACAAAAGGAAATATATTGTATGATCTCATTGATATGAATTAATTAGAATAAACAAATTCATAGAGTCAAAAACAAGAATACAGGTTACCAGAGGTTAGGATAGGAATAGAGAATGGGGAGTTAATCCTTAACTAATACAGAATTTTTGTTTGGGGTGGTGGAAAATTTTTAGTAATAGGTGGTGGTAATGGTAGCACAACATTGTGAATATAATTAATATCACTCTATTATATATTTGAATGTGGTTAAAAGAGGAAGTTTTAGGTTGTATATATTTTACTAGAACACATACTAAGATTTGAATAAATTAAAAAAAGAACCATAGGAATGTACAACACAAACAGTGAAGTCTAATGTTAACTATGGATGTTAGTTAATACTACAATTATAATATATTCTTTCATCAATTGTAACAAAGATACATGTGATAGTTTGAGATGGTATATCCCAGAAAATTATGTTCTTAAAAAGGTCCGTTCCTGTGCGTGTGAACCTATTGTGGGTGGGACTTATTGATTAGGTTACTATAGTTAAGGTGTGGCCCAATGTGGGTCTAAATCCTCTTACTGGGGTTCTTTATAAACAGGATGAATATGAAAAGAGAGACAGGGAGAGAGAGAGAGCCATAGAAGCAGAGAGAAAGACATGGAAGCCAGAAGCTGAGAGCAACTGTGCTAGTCTACCAAAGAGGTGCAATGCAAAGTACCAGAAATCTGTTGGCTTTTATAAAGGGTATTTATTTGGGGTAAAAGCTCACAGTCCCAAGGCTGTGAAAAGTCCACTTCAAGGTACCATAAGAGGTATTTTATCACAAAAGTCAGCTACAACATGTTGAAGCAAGATGGCGGGCGATCTCTACCAGGTTTCAGCCTTCCCCTCTGGGCTTCCTCTTCCACTTGAGGCTCCATGGGCTCAGCTTCTTTCCAATCTCAGCAGTAAACTGGCATAGGGCTTGTTTCTTAGGGCTTCCCATAGCAGTCTTGGCTCTCTTCCCAAGATCACCTGTAAGCTATCACACAATTGGTCCATCTTTCCCTGGGTCTTTAGATGTTGAACCTTCTTTTTGTCATAAGGCAGGATCGAAAATGATAAAGTTCTCTCCTTTCATGTCTTCTTGTTTCTGTTTGTCCATGTGAATGTCTGTTTATATCAGACCCCCTAAGGGAGTGGGGATTCAACCTAAGTCATGCCTTACTAATGTGTTCAAATAAAAAAAAGCCTTAATCTTAATAGGTAATCTAATCAAGGACACCTCAGCTGAATTTAATGCAATCAAAGGTTATCACACCCAGAGGAATAGATTAGCTTACAAACATAATTTTTCTCCTTTTCCGATTCATAAAATAACCTCAAACTGCCAACATCCCATACTTTAAATCCCCAAAAGGCATTACAATATTAAAAAATATTAGCAATGCTAAATATAAAATTACATCAAAATCAATGATAGGAATACAGTTTTTCTTGGGGCAAAGTTCCCTCTGGCTGTAGATTTGTGAAACTTACAAAACAGATGATCTGCTTCCAATATACAAATGAGGCACAGATATAGATAAATATTTGCATTACCGTAAGGAGTATTTGGAGGGGAAACATACATCATGGGTCCCCAATAGTTCTGAAAACCTGCAGGGCATACTCCATTAGATCTCAAAGTTGAGAGTCATTCTTAAAATAATGATTCTTCTTCTCTTTGGGGCCTCATAGGGGCCCACCCTTTCCACAGGCTTGCCCAGTGGCCATTTTCTTGGTTCCACCCTCATCAAGCCTCTGGGTGGAAACCAGGCTCAGGCTTTACCCTCTAAGAACATTGGGGTGATGGCCACACTTTCCCCAGTCTCTGGGAGAGAGTCTCAACTCCCTTCGTACAGTGAGGTGGTGGCAACATTCTCCCTAAGCTCTGGCATACAGGCCCAACCCCCTCCGAACAGTGAGGTGGTGACCTGGCCCTCCCTAACCTATGGTGACTAGGCCCACACCCCTCAGAGCAATGGGGTGGTGACCTCACTCTCCCCAACCACTGGGGATTGTGCTTCACCCTCTCTCTAGCCTGGGATGGCCAAACTGTCCCTTAATAGCAGGCTGGAACATCCACCATTGTCAAATACCAGAGCAAACTCACCCTCTCCATATACATGGAGGGGTCCCTCTCCTGGCCCAAGGAGATGTCTTAATTCCAAGACCTCAGTTTCCATGGTTTTCCTCTTAAGACTGTTTTCCCTTCCATCTCCCCCCTCCCTGTCCCTTTTAGTCCAGGCTGACAGTGGTTTTGTTCATATAGAGCTCTAAAAAACTTGTTGGTTTAGCATGCAGGAAACAGGGGTCCAATCCATCAGACAGTAAGATTTTCCACAAGTCTTTCCTGTATAACTGCACTTTCAATCCTGACTTACAAGTTCCAAGTTTAGTTAATTCCTCAAATGGGGCATTATCTTCTGGGGTCATGGTTTCCAGAAGCTTGGGATTTCCAGAATCAACCTCTGGTTTCTTTGTGCCCAACAAGTCAGTTCTCAGCTTCTCTTTCCCCTCACATCTTGCTATAAGCTGCAGGGAGAAGCCAGACCACTTTTTCCACATTTACTTTAGAAATCTTGGCTAAATGTCCAAGTTCATCATTTCAAATCCTGCATTCCATATAACATCAGGAGCAATCTTGCTAAGTTCTCTGCAACTTTAAAACACATCACCTTTCCTCCAGTTTCTAATAATAGTTTCATAATTTCCTTCTAAGGCCCCATCAAAAGTCTCTTTAGCATCCATATTCCAACCAACAGTCTCTTCAAAGCAATCTCGGTCTTTTCTATCAAGCATCTTACAATTCCTCCAAAAAATACCCCTTACCCATTTATAAAACCATTCCAGCGTTATTGGTAATTACAATCACATAGCTCCACTCTCCTGGTACCAGTTTCTCTGTTAGTCTGCCAAAAGGGTGCTGAAGCAAGTACCAGAAATCGTTGGCTTTTATAAAGGGTATTTATTTGGGCTAAAAGTTTACAGTTCCAAGGCCATGGAAAGTCAAACTCAAGGTACCATAAGAAGTACTTTCTCACAAAAGTCAGCTGCCATGTGTTGAAACAAGATGGCAGGTGATCTCTGTCAGGTTTCAGCCTTTGGGACTTCCTCTTCCTCTTGAGGCTCTGTGGGCCCAGCTTCTTCCCAATCTCACTTCAGGCTGGCATAGCACTTGTCTCTTAGGGCTTCCTATATCTGTCTACACTATCAAGGGCAGCTGTAAGCTATCAGGCAAATGAACCATCTCTCCCCTGGGCTTTAGCTGTTTGAGCTTTCCCCTTTCTGTCACAGGGCAGGATCAATAATGACAAACTTCTCTCCTCTCATGTGTTTTCTTGTGTCTGTTTGTCCATGTGACTATCTGTTTATATCAGACCTACCAAGGAGGAGGGGACTCAACCTGAGTCATCTTATTGATATGGTAGAATCAGAAAAGCGCTAATATTAATAGGTAATTTTATCAAAGACACCTCAGCTGAATTTAATGCAATCACACTAGAGGAATAGATGATCTTATAAATAAAATGTTTCTCTTTTTGGGATTCATAAAATAATCTCATACTGCCAAAGCAAGGAAAGGGCGAGACCAGCAGGCGCTGCCATGTGTCTTGCTGTGTGATAGTGGAGTTGAAAATCACTGGCAGCTGTTCTTCAGGGAGAAAGCATCAACTGATGACGCCTTGATTTGGACATTTTCTTGTCCTCAGAGCTATAAGCTTGTAAGCTAATAAATCCCCATCATAAAAGTCAACCCATTTCTGGTATACTGCATTTTGGTATCTAGCAGACAAAAACAGTACCACACTAATTCAAGATGTTAATAATGTTATAGGGGAGTGTATATGGAAATGCTGCATTTTTTTTTGCATGATTTTCTGTTAACCTACAACTTCTCTAATAAAAAAAAGTGAAGCTCATCCTCCCCTCAATAAATTTTGTTTAAATAAGAGGTTATTAATATAAATGCATTTTGGAAATTGTAGTCCTTTCAAGATGAGTTTAAAGGCCCTGGAGATTTTTTTATATATCTAGCAAAGATTATATGTTCCTTCTTACAGGATAAACATTGATCCAACCTTATGATGATTATGTATGCTATAACCTGATAGAGTTACTTTCTTTTTTGAGATTATTGGTTACTCTGCCATCCATTCTTATCATCAACAGGTGGTTTCTACTTTTCTCTCATGCTTGCCTGAAGACTCTGTTATAAGCTATAGAGTAGAAATGGGGTCCTTGACAAAAATGGACTCTCTTCAGAGTCTTAGGGAAGGAGCTATGCCACGTACTCTTTACTATTTATATTTCAAGGAATAGACATTGGGAGAGGATGCTAAACTGACAATGCTGAGATAATTTTCACATAGCACCAGGATACAAAATCATGTTTTTCAAGCATTTTTCTAGTCTAGAAGCAGATGACTTCATGAAAGTAGTCTGCTTACAAAAGATCCAGCAAAACAGGAACTAATTACATAGAACTGAATGACTTGATGAAGAAAAAACTAATTGTGATGATTTGTCCTGAAATATTATTGGTATTATTTTTAATGTTATATATTTGATTTCATCTTTTTTAACAACCCTACATTCCAAGGTTGACCTATCTTTTCTTTGAAAAATACTCTTTCCTTCTCTTCCCCCCGCTTTTGTTTAAGATTTATTTTATTTATTTATTGTCCCCCACTTGTTGTTTGCGGTTGCTGCCTGCTCTCTGTGTCCATTTGCTATGTGGTAGCAGTGTCTGCTCATCTTCTCTTTAGGAAGAACCAGGAACCCAACCTGGGACCTCCCATGTGGGAGGGAGGTGCTTAATTGCTTGAGCCACCTCAGCTCCCAGGTTTGTTGTGTTTCTCATTGTCTTCCCTCTTTGTGTCTTTTTGTTGCATCATCTTGTTGCATCAGTTCATAGCGCCTGCCTGTTGCACCAGCTTGCCTTCTCCAGAAGGCACCGGAAACTGAACCCGGGACCTCCCATGTAGTAGGTGGAAGCCCAATCACTTGAGCCACTTCCACTTCTCTTTCCTTCCCTTTTGTGACACCATATTTTTCTGACCTCCTCTTCCTTTCTGGCTGTTACTATTAGGACTCTATCTTCCAAACTTGTAAATGTTGGCATTATCAAGCTTCAGTTCTTCATCTTTTTTTTTTTTTCTTTCCTCATTTAATACTGTATTTAAGGGATCACAGCTATCCCAATGACTTAAAGTACATGTCACAGCTCCCACATTATTTCAGCCTAACCCTTGATTCCTATCTGGGATCCATAAATATTCTAGATAGATATGCAAAATTTATATGAGTCTGGATCATGGGATGTTAGGTTGGGGAAGGGTTGGCAATAGGGGCAACATACTAGTGAATCTAAATTTCATTATTGGGAGAAAGTGAGGTTTACAAACGTTTTTTTTCATTATATGGGTACACTACTCATTCTTAGGATAATTTTTTTTTTTCTTGAAAAAAACTTGGGGTTTATTGATTTTTTCTAAACTGCAAATAGTCGTTACAAAAAGTTTTTTTTTCTTTTAAATAAATTCACACAAAGAAAAAAGAAATAGAAAGCGATGGTAGCGAACAGCAAGAGAATACTAATTACATTCATCTCCGTGTGTCTGTGTGTGTGCCAGTTCTGTTTACATTAACATTGGAAAACTCCAAACCTGGAATCCAGAACTTCAAATCTGTGATCGGAATGTCTTGAGATGGGCACGTGGAAGTCAAGTCAAAAGGTTTCTCTCTCTCTTTTTTTTTTTTTTCCCCTTTTAGAAGCTATACACAAAAAGAAGTTGTTCTCCTTCTGTACTGTCACAGAACTTTTAGATACATTCTCAGTCCTAGCTGTGAAAGGCCTAAAGAGAAAGAAACTCAATTTGCAGTCCAACACAAAGGGGGGAATTTCTAAAATAAATAATCCAACAGTTTTTTGCATTTTTTTAAAATTAATTTTTCATTTTTTAAAAATAAAATAACCAAAAAGTGTAGTTACAAAAAAAAAGTGTCATTGAAGAATAATATATTAAAACTGTGGAAAAAAAGGAAAAAGACACGTCACAAAATTTTAAGATTAATATGAAGATCATAATTTAACATAAAAGAATATATTCTATGGATTTGTCATCCTGATAAATATGAACAAAATTAACAAAAAAAAGAGCATAGTTTGGCAATAAATACGTTTTGATAAGTTAAATAAGCTTTTTTATATTGATGTGCAGTGACAAGCAAAATTTTGCTCTCCAATTTCTGAAAGTTATATGAAGTTTAAAACCCAGGGAAAAAAAGCATGGCGTGAGTGCTCTAAGGATAGACCTACGGTATTCTAGAGCAAAAACCATTAAAGCTACGTCTACAGGAAATCGTTTTACACAGATATTGTATGTGGAATGAATACCATTAACTGCTCACCCCTTACATGGTTTTTTTTTTTTTTTAGCTTTTCTCTCATTTTTTTGTTGTTGTTATTTTTCTTTAAAGATGTCACATATTAGCTGGGGAACTTTAGCACCAAAATCAAGTCTCTCATAGTCCATCTAGCTTCCCTTTCCTCCCCATTTAAAAAAGAAAATAATTAAATCACAAAGTCCCACTTCTGTCACAATCTTTGCAGACCTACACAAATCCAGGAAAGATTAGTCAATAGGGGGTTCAGGTGGGGAAGGAAAAGGTTTTGAATGTCAAGACAGGTTTTCCCAAAAACCCAAGTCTGGCAACAACTCTCCCAGGGCAGGTGCAGTGGAGGGGAGAGGGTGACCTCTGGGAAGAGAGGGGAGAAGTCTGCAGGAGACTGAAATAAGGGAAGGTGCAGTTGTGTGGCCAGTGGAGGGAGCTGCTGGTTCTGGGTCCCCTCCGGCTCGCCCCCCTGGGCAGGGAGGCCCACGGGTGCCCTCTGGCGCTGAAGAGGTAATGTAGTCACAGTGACAAAGTTAAGATTACAAGGCACTAAGTTGCTTCTGTAAACTGTTACTGCTTTTTCTTTTGAGATTTGGCACTTACGGCTTAAGCCAGAAAAAGGCATCTACTGACAAATATGGGACTTGTCTGGTAGGCATGGTAGGTGGGTGATACAATTGAGAGGAGGGGGTTTCAAGCCAAAGGAAGCTACTGACAAATTGACTTGTCCTTATGTTAGGTGGGTGATAACAAGGGAGGGAAGAGGGAGGGGAATTCCAAGGTTCTGGGGGAAAGGGGGTTGAGCTTAACCTTGTTCAGTAGGGGGTTGTGGGCAGTGGGTAAGGAGGGGGGTAAAGGTGGTGGGGCTGGGGATGGATTAGGCAGGGGGACCCTCCCTAGCCTGGTTTAGTCATCTGAGATGGAAAGTCTGCTGAAAATGGGCGGGCGTCTTGAGTTGTCCAAGGTAGGGGAGTCTGAGCCACTGTGGCTGCTGCTGGAGCTGCTCAGGTAGCCCTCCTGGTCCGAGAGAGAATCCTGAGGGCTGGGGGGAGAGTCAAACATGTGAGGGGACTCGGACATGGGCCGGAAGAGGAAGGTGGTGGGGGAGCCACCCCCTGGCAGCACCATGCTAGGGGCAAAGAGGCTCGCCAGCTCCTGGCTGGAAAAGGCGAAGGGGTTATTGGTGCCATCGGGCAGGGTGGGTGAGCCCAGGAGGTCATCGGCACTCAGGATGGGGGGTGGGGTGATGGACGTGGGGCTGTCCAGCAGCCCTGTGGCAGCGGCGGTGGCAGCGGCACTGGGAAACCCAGCAAAGCTAAAGCTATGCTGGAGGTGGGGACGGTCAGCGGAGAGGTCCCGGCCCCGGCCAGGGCGCAGCGCTCCTCGGCATTGTGGATGAAATGGCAGCGGGGCCCGTAGGGGCAAAAGCTGATGGTGTGGAAGGTGCGGCACAGCTCCGTCTTGTACTTGGGGTGGCGGGTCAGGCTGCGGAGCTCATGGATGCCGTGGGCGAACTGGCACCTGTCCCCGTACTTACAGGCACCGTTCTCCTCGAAGGGGCGGCACAGCTCGGTCTTGTATCGGCTGGAGTTGACCTGGCCGTTCCCCGGCTGCTTCTGGGTAGACAGCAACCGCTCACCCCCCTCCGAGAAAGAGCGGTCTCGGAAGCGGCTGTCCCGAGAGCCCAGAGCTGGGGCCGGCTCACCCTTGAGGCTGCTGAGGAGCTGGTTCTGGTGGAACTTGGAGCTGGGCAGGGTGACCGAGTGCCTCCGAGGGAAGCCCCCGCCAGCCGGGGTACCCACCGCCTTCCTGTCCAGCAGGCAGGCCCCTGCATTGGGAGTACTGTAGTTGAGCATCTTGTTACCCTTGCATAGAACTTCGCTTAAGTCGAAGATGGTGGCAGACACGAGGGTGGTGGTCATCCTGGGCGCTCGGACCGGACAGGACGTGGATCTGGTGTGTCGCGAAGGTCCCGGTGCCGGGAAGGCGCAGCCTCCGGCTCTCCGCTCTGGAGTCCCACACGCCTGCTCCCAGGGCCCCTCGCCTTTCTCTGCCTCTCTTAGGATAATTTTTGTTTTGGATCGTGTTCCTGGATCTCTCACTATTCATCCCCAGGGAGCTAGTGTGTTAAGAGGGTCCTGTATCCTCTTCTTCCATGAGAAAATTATTTTTGCACCATCTTTGAAAGTTCATTTAGGAACTATTACACATTTCCATTTCAAAAGAGACTATTGCTTAAAAAACAAGACACCAACACTGATATGGCACAATGATTTGGGGCTCAATGATCCTAGCAAGTATCTCTTTGAATATTTGGGAATGAATATTCCCTTCCTTATTATACTTGCAGACTCTTACTCTAAACCCATGTTCTCCTGAAATCCATAATTTACAGTTGGTTTGACAATGCTGATTTTAAATGACTATTATAGTGAAGTCATTATAGGGATCAAGAAATAAAAATATTTTCAAGTCAAGTATAAGATGTCAGGCCAACATGTTTTATTTATATACAGCTGAAAAAGATTATTCCTGCCCAATGATCCTCTTTTCATCTACCACCCAATAAATTTCCTTCTGTTCACTAGTCAAAAATTTCTTAACATAAATATGAAATTAACCAACAATCTTTTACAATGGAAGAGAAGCTGATGTCTTTTGGGGACTATAGATGGTTTTGAAGGTAGCTCGAATTAAAGGTAAAATAATATTAGAATAGAAAGGTCTACCGGCAAATCACTGACTCTTAATTTATCATGAAAATGAAAATTTCCGTCATCTTTCTCTTTCATTGAAGAGGCATTCCCTGCCACTTATTAAATTTGTGTCTTAAAAACAATTTTTTACTTTTAATCTCTTTAGAGAAAAATGCCTTCCATTTTCCCCACAGTAAAGTGTACTTGAAGTTATGAATTTCATTTAAATTTTACCCATCCCCTAAAATTGATTTTGTGAAAATAGTTCACAGAAAACCTTCATATTCAACTAAATTTTGGAAGAGAACATGTATTAAACTGTATTATTAAACTTATTTAACGATTCACTGTTAAATTGGTTTGGTAAAAAACCATAACCTCATCTAAAAATATATATTTTCCTTCGTTTTCAACATGCACCCCTATACTTGACACTGACAATCCTGCCATGCAGATCTTGCTGTCACCAGAGTCAGATTTCTTTCCCAATTTAGGGTTATAGACTAGGAAGCCAAGACTCCAGTTCAATTACTGGTCTTATTTTGCAAACTCTCAAACACCAACATACATATCTTCCAGGCACTATTGCATCAAGAAAACATCAGTTGTCACTTGTAGGGGCATTAACCAGACAAGTCCAAAATAAAACTCTGAACAGAGGACATGTCATGCATTCTATAAATTGTATGTTCTGAGAACCTATTAAAGCTGACAGGGAAGGAGGCCTGCGATTGGTGAGCATCTGATTACACCTTGTACTTTATTCCTTGTTGACTTTGGTTATGCCATGCCTTTCCATTTCCTAGAGAAATAAATTAAAAGTCAGAAGTAATTTGCCTGATGGAGAGTGCAGGTGGAATTTTGCAGCCTTTGCACACTGTGAAATCCAATTTAACCCCTTGTTGTGGGATAGCTTATTTTCTTTTGTTGACAGCTTTGTGGCAGCTAAAACAGGGACCTGATTAAATAGAGACAGTGAGAGACTGAGGTCTTGTTCTAACAGCAGGAGGATCAAGGCCTCTAATCTTATCTCCCGTAACACTGAGATGAACTGAGGACTTTAGGCAGAGAGATAAGTCCAGCTATTTTGTGCAATGGGAGGGGAAAATACTGAGAACATGTGAAAGGAAATATGAATAACCGTTACAGAAACTAATGTATATAAGGACTTGGAATAAGTCTGGATTGTACATTTTGAAAAACAAAATGTAAATTAATAGTTTGAAAAGAGGTGCTTTGGAAAATTTCATCCTCTGATAATGGTTTCTTAAAAGTTGAGTGATTTTTAGTGGTAAAAATATAGTGAATTTGTATTTTAGACACCACACTTTTATTTGGTTCTATTTGTCTGTTGCATTTTAAAATAAAATTATTATTTCCACTACATTTACCACAATTAAATGAAACCTCAACACATGCATAATTTCATAAAATCAAAAATATTGTATGGTGGATCTACAAGTCCCATACCCAGTTTTCATTTGGTATTGATATTAATTTTTCATCAATTTACCTTTCCAATCTTATCCAGAAGGAGGAACATACATTTTATGACTGGCTGATTGTTATCATGCATTTTTGGAATTTCAATAGATCTGAGTCTAAGTGCTTTTATTGAGGGTTTAGGTCTGGAGAATAAGAACCAAACTATTGTGTTTCTTTCAAAGAATACTGAAAATTATACTTTGCCTCTAGGTATATATGATTGCTTTCTACCTGGCCTTAGTTGCAGCTGAGATTTTTACTTCTGTGTGCTTTCTGCAATGCTTCCTTTGTAAGGCAGTCTTATTCACCATATCTAATATCTTGTGTTAAGTGATGGGGTTGGAATTTGGATGAGGTCCAAATTTATAATTGCAGGGTCTTCATAAAATTTGTGGAATATGAATAAGTATTATATGGATATAGGTGTAGATTCATATATTAACACATATGCATAGATCTCTGGTCCATAGATTTGTGGAAAACTTTGTTAAATATATGTAAGCATTTCCATTTTAAAGGATCCAGGAAGTCCTGTGGGAATGTATATAGCTACTCTTTAAGTAGGAAGGAATCGGCATCATATTCTTAACATGTTTGACACAATGAAACCATGTTTTAAGGAGAATATCTCAGCTCTAATGCTGAAGGTCATATTCTTTTTTATCCCCAAAGATTCTCCCTCCTTGGTAATGTTCAGGTCCTAAAGGGGTCTTCTTTGAGTAAAGTCTCTGGTTATCCCCCCTAAGCTATGCTTATAAATCCAGGTGCACACAGCTATATGCCTGAGATTATTACTCAGGGGTTGGATATTTCTTGACAGATTTGTACATCTTTTCCTCTAATTTACTTCCTATTTCCCAGGTCTCTTGTGCAAATCTCTTTTCACATGGGTTTTCAAGTATCTCCACTTTAGCTTTTGTCATTTTCAGCTCTGCTTTTCAACTGCTAATATTTCCAGAAAAAGTGAAATTATTTCATGAGAAATTTATCTTTCTGAAGAGTCCCTTGTGAGTTTGGGAGTACATGTATATCTCTATATTTATTGGTTTTGTTCAGTGGTTTTGCAAAAGGGCAGATTGTGTACCGCACACAGCCTTAGCTTCATGCTATTGAGTCAGGCAAGAATGAAATAAATGTCAGTGTGTCACACCCAGGGTGTTTATAACTTCACAAAAATAGGTGAGCTAAGGTCCCAGGGAATCAAGAGGCTGAGATATAGCGAAATGGAATAAGCAGGAATTTAGAAATCAAACAGTGTTTTGAATGTTGAGAGATTGTGTCACTTGGCCAAGCCTCAGTTTTCTCATCTCTCCAATGGGGATTGTCATTCTCATATAGATATCATACAAATTAAGTGAGACAGCTTATGTAAAGCTTACACATTACAGGGCCTCAATGTTCATTCATGCTCTTTTTTGTTTTTCCCATTATATATACCAGTCTGGTTAAAACCCATTTTCTGTTTTTCTCAAAGAGTTTCTATGATGAGACTTTAACCTCCAAATTCATTTAAAATTCTTCTGGCTCTCTCCCAGGCTAGTTAAGGAAAAGATTGTACAATCACAATTAAACTTTTCCCCCTTCAGAAAGCATTATGGAGACTGAGAATTGAGTGTTCACATTGCATTCCTTCCTTCTTCAAGCATGCAGAAGCTCAAAAGTTAAAAACTACATTTCCCAGATTCCCTGGCAGACAGAGGTGCAACTGTGATTTAGGTTCTGCCTATCAAATAAACTGGAATTGAATTTGGGTGTGTAACTAAATCCAATGGGCTGAGGCAGGATATTCATTATTTTCTGTTACAGATCATGGTCTAGGAGGCAGTGTGTTTTTGGAGCCAGTGCCATGTCTGCAATTTAGCAGATAACTTCCTGATTCTGCAGCTACTTGTTTTTGTCAGGAGCAGCAGCTCTTTTTGCAGCCTCAATATGCATCACTGCTTTGGAAGTCATTACTGGAAGCTCAGCTAGGAATCCGTGTCTTTGGCCATCCCAACAATTTTTAAACCATTTTTTTTTTTTTTTTTTATGTGACAAATCCCTTTCTTAATAGTTATAACGTATTTTGTTCTCTGTTCTCTGAGAAAAGTAATAGTAAGACTATTATAATTCAGATTTTTGTTGTTCAAATGTTCAATCAGGCTAGAAGAAAAAAGTATTTACAGGAAAGAACCACAAATACAGTTCTCAGAGGATAATCTAGTAGAAAATATGGGAATGATTCAGTTATGTTTGGAAACCTCAAGCCTTCCACTTTGCCAATTACTTATTCAACAAATATTTCTTGAGTGGTTAAGATGTATACAGCATATATGCCTTATTGATTTTCTAATAGAGAAATTGTTCGATAAAAATTATTTCAAGAATAATTTAAGTATCCTTAAAATAATAAACAATGCTGAGAAACAATTTTAATATCAGACTCTGTCTTTCATTTTAACGTATTTAGCAATAGTATGATTTGAGTCTTTCTCTCTGGTGACTTTTAGAATTACATATCAACAAATCTAGTTAAGCAAGGACTTGAATCATTGATATTATCAATGTAGAGATAAAAAATCCTTACAATCTGTACATCACCTATCTTGAGTTAAATATTGGAGTTTGATTTTTATAGAATTTTCTCTTTTTTATTTAGGGGGAAAGGCTTCCTTTTGGCTCGTTTCATTTGCTAAAATCATTTGGAAGGAAAATTTACAAATAAGTAAAATTTTGCATATTGACCAAATATCTTATATAATTCCACCCATAAATCTTTGCCATGGTCTTCTAGCTTTCAAATATTACATAGTTGAACTTTTTTTGACCTCGACTCTCATGACTTAGCAACTTGTAATAAAGCAGGGTAAATATTTCAATCAAGACTGTCCCAAAGAAGAATTGATGCCAAAAGGATTAACTACCTCAAAAATATTTAATCTGCTTTCTGGCATGGCATCTTCCAGTAATGCCATTAATTTTCAAACATTGGGACAGATAAAATGAGTGACAATCTTATGAATTCTATGTTTTATATAGACTGAGGATTCAAAAAAACTTCCTCAAATACCACAATTATTCAAATTTTTCATTATGGTAAGATTAATTTAGAATGTAATCACCAAATGGCTTAGTGCCTTAAGCCATATGGATTCCTTTTTAGAAAAAGAAGATACTGGTTTCTTTTTTTTTTTTTTTTTTTAAGATACTGGTTTCTATGCTTATGGAAACTGGTTCTTAATTAAATGTTGATTTTTTTTTTTTTTTGGCCTAGTTCATCTCAGAAAAAAGCATTGTATACAACATGCTAGTAGAAAGAAGAAATTTAATAGACAAACCCAAGAAAATGCATCTCAGTGGTTGTAAAATGATGCCCATAGAAAGAATCTGGCATGCAGAAATGTTTCTTTCACCAGCAAATATACTTTAACATGTGAATTTTGTTGATACTTTGATACTTTAAAATCTGGAGATTGCACATAAAAGTATGGGTATTTCTGTTTCTTTGAACTTTTAGAAGAACTGCAAAAATTGGGTTTGACCTGCATTTATTCATGATGACAGGCTGCAGAGTAGCATTCTGATTGTAGGCTGTGCATGGGAATCACCCACAGAGGTTTGGAAAATATTAATCCCTGAGTCACACCCCAAAGATTTTACTTCATTGGTCTGTGTTCTGGCCCATTGAAAGATTCCCTTGTGATTTTAATATGCACCCAGGGTTAAAAATCTACTATTTTAGAGAGAAAATGCTTTCTCCAGGTCATTTGCCCACTTACTCATTTAGCTGCTGTGTTCATCTAGTATTTGAATTTGCCAGAAATGGTCTTTTTTAAATTTTTAAATTTTTAAAAAATTTTACCGGGAGGTCCCGGGGATTGAACCCAGGTCCCTCCATATGGGAGACGGACGCCCAACCATCTGAGCCACATCCGCCCCCAAGAAATTGTCTTTTTTTTTTAAGAAATTATCTTTTAACATATGAAAAGTAACTTCTAGTACTTAAAAATGTTGAAAAGAGACCAACTAGTTTTTAAGGAGGTGATGGAAGGTCCTGAATTAGAATGGAACAGGCACTGGGGACCAAGTCAAAGGGAAGCTTAGGGTGAAGGGAGTTGGGGTGATGGCAATACAATAGAAAGCTAATATACCTCGGTGTAATGAAGTGAAAAATGCACTGGCCTGGGACTCCATTCCCAGATGTGTAACTTCTTCACTAAGTGACCTCAGGAGGTGTTCCATTCCTCAATTGGCTTCCAGTTCCAAACTGCAAAATAAAGGTGCATTAGTTTCTTGTGGTTGCTAAAACAGATCACCACAAACTTGGTGCTGAACACAACAGAAATTTATTTTCTCACAGTGCTTAAGGGCAGATGTCCAAAATCAGTATCACTGAGCTGAAATCAAGATGTCAGCTGGGCAACACTCCCCCTGGAGGCTCTGTGGGAGAATCTGTTTCTTGCCTCTTCCAGTGTCTGGTCACTGCTGGCTTTCCTTGGCCCTTGGCCCCACATCACTCTGCCTTCATCTTCACATGGCCTTTTCCTCTGGGTGTGTGTCTTCTCCTCTTCTATGTGAATGCCCCCTGTCTCTCTCTTATAAAGATACTTTTGATGGCATTTAAGGCTCTCCCTGATAATCTTGGTTAACCTCCTCATCTCAAAATCCTTACCTTAATCCTATCTACAAACCTCCTTTTCCAAATAAAATAATATTTACAGGTTCTAGGATTAGGACATGGATATATTTTGGGGGGAAGCCATTTTCAGTCTACCACAAGGGGGATCAGTGTTTTCAGACAGCTTTTCTCAGAGACATTCCAAAGATTTCTGTGGAAGGGATTGGGGGCAAGTGGGATCTGCATTCAATTGTCATTGCTTCAATACCCTGCTCACCCTCTTCCTCCTTTAATAAGCATTTGTACAAAATTTGCTTGGGTATAAAAACCTTTTGAGATTTGGGGAGTTTACCTGAGTTGCCATAAACCATGATCTTCAACATTAAGCCTCAAACCACTTTTTCTGATTCCTAAGACTGCATGTACTTTCAACCAAACCAAAGGTTGATATGGAATATGGAAAAGGATGTATTAAATTGAGCAGATTAAGAGATACCCTTTTATGGAATGTAAAATCTCTGTCTGGGCTGATTTTAGATGGCTGCAAAACAAAGGACCACTAGTGATTATTAATCATAGCAAGGTCATAAGAACTGAATCCAAAGTCCAATTCAAATTTCATATTGTAAACTTCACTGTGAGCAATAACTTCTATGCTCAGTAAATGGCTTTTTTACTTTACCATGCTTTCTCCTCTAAGAAGAATTGTCTATACTTGTTCTTTGGGCCTTTTCAAAATTATTTGCTTCCCGGGCAGATTTTCACCAAGGGGAGTGATGATAATAACTATTCTTATGGTCACAATGTTTTAAAAACAGAGGAACATTTGCTTTGTGGTTTTGATAACCACATTTTCTATCTGTGCCTCAGGTTATTCTGACATGTGAAGGGAGTAAGCAGTGTTTAACAAGGGGTGACTAGAGATGACACTATTTTACCACTCTTTTTCCTAACTGTCATGATAGGAAACAAGAGCAAAAGAGGAACAATCATAGAAAGGCAAGGGACACTATTCTAGAGGGAAAGAAAGTACATGTTCCACAATGTTTCACAGTAACATCCACTCAGCAGACATGAGTGCTTTGCAGAGGTTCTGCCACATGAGCTTCTGGAAGGTTTTGACAGTATCCATGGCCAAAGAAAAATTGCTTTCCTGCAGGAGTCCTTTTAAAAGGAACACTTCAAAATGAGCCTGTTGCCACTTCTCTGCTAAACAGTTATTGAGTGTTAGGTAGGTCTCAATGCTGATGGGGCAGAAAATTCTAGCCTGAGATAGAAACGTCAGTTAGACTGAGGAGATGAGTGGCCACAGATGTTCATTAAGAACAGTTCTACTTACACCTTCTTGAGTAAATTGCAAGGAAGTGAGGGAGAAGAGATAGTCGGTATTCCCAGAAATACCAAGATCCATTTATGATCTTGGCCTCTTGTCTATAATAATAGATGTCAATAAAATAGTAATAGTGATGCTTATTGGTTATTGTACAAAGATTTAAAAAGGATTTTCTCATTACCTCTTTTTATTAAAACAATTTATTGAAGTATATTATTCATACATGAACATACATAAACTATGTGTTCAGTAAACATCGTGAACTTACAAAACAGACATGCATAACATCATACAGGGCTCCCACACATCACCCCCCGCAAACACCTTGTATTGTTGTGAAACATTTGTTAACAAATCATGAAAGAGCATAGTCAAAGTATTACTACCAACTATAGTCCGTATCTTCCTCCCCTATACATTTTTTTTTAAGGATTTATTTATTTATTTTTATCCATTTTTACCACCACCCCCCCCTTTTGCTATTTCTGTGTCCATTCGCTGGGCGACTCTGTATCTGTTTCCTGACCTCTTTTCTCATCCTTCTCCTCCTGTCTTCACTGAGATTTGATCCTCAGAACCTCCAATGTGGGAGAGAGGTGTCCTACTGCCTGCGCCACCTTAGTTCCTGTTTTTATGGTGTGTCTTGTCTTGGCTCTCCCTTGTGTTACACTCCTGTTATGTCATCATCTTGCTGCATGCCTCGTGGGGCCTGGTGGCACAACTGCACATGGGGCCTGGAAGCCCACGCACCTCCTATATTTTTCTTTATTTTATAAATTTTTACCGGGAGGTCCTGGGGATCAAACCCAGGTCCCTCCATATGGGAGACGGACACCCAACCACCTGAGCCACATCTGTCGCCCTGCTTTATGTCTTAAGGTTGACCAAAGTTATCCAAAGTTACAGTCTTTTCCCATACAGGATGGTCATATAATAAATAAATAAATGCTGGTTATTTTATCACCAGCATTCCAAAAACCAGACCTAGGGAGAAAAACTAGGTCTGGGGACACTTGCATGTTTCTAATATAGTGAATGTTTAGCCTACCATGATTATCACAAAATCAGGACAGCGAGCTCATTACCTCTTTAAAATAACTTCAAGGTATGGATATCATTGTTGTCCTCATTTTGCAGATAAAGAAACTGAGAAACAAGAGATGATATGTAGCTTATCCAAGGTTATAGCAAGTAACTCAATTCTGTCTGATTTCATTTCTATGAGACAAAGAACATAAGAAAATAGATTTTTAAATCTCCTAATGATTTATTATCAAGTTTTCAGTCTATTGACTTTTTGTTGTTATTTTATTGATAGTGTTAAATTGATTTCTTTAAATATTTTACATATTAACTTTTCAAAATTTGTCCCCCTCCCTAAAGGCTGTAACATTTTATAGGTCCTGGTATCTTCTTTTAAATATGTATTAAGCATGTACATATATGTGTGCCATACATTTTTTTTACACAAATAGAAATAAATTATATACATGTTTTGAATGATTTCCCAAAGGTCACACAGCTTATAAGAGATGAAGCTGAGACTTGTAGCCAGGAAAACAAGAGCCAAGGCTATGTCCTTAACTACGATGTTAACCTACATAAATAAAAAACCATAAGGAGACAATAGAATTGCATGTGATCCTCATAATAATAGTGGTAAAGGAGCTATGACTTCCCCCCTTTTATTGATGATGAATTTGAGGCTCACAGAGGGAAAATAAACTCCAGAGGTCATACTGTCAATAGTGATAATATAAACACACTTCAATCCGAACTCAAATGTAACCTCATTGTGTTGCATTCCAATCCTGATTGCCAAAAACTGTGTTTTCTTTCATATCTTCCTCTACTCACCAAAAATTTAGAAAAACAAGCCATCATTCTTTACAAAGCCAACTTGCTTTGCCAAAAGATCTTAAAATAACAGAAAAAAAAATGGATATTCTTAGTTTTTTTAGTAAATCTTAGTGTTTTGTTGCTAAAATATTTAGTGGCAAATTCAGTTCTTTCCCCACCACATTCCTTATTGATGCTAAAGAGACAAGATGGGAATGATAAAGCACCTCAAGTACCTGTTCAAACAATATATATCTTGAAGATTATAGACTAAGCTATTTACAAAATCAATTTATTTTATCCAGCATTGCTCTGTAGATTTTTCTCTTCTTCCAAACTTATTAATTGGGCCATAGGGACCTTGAGAAAGTGGTTTAGTGGGACTTAAAATCTATCAAAAAATATTTATTGAGTGCCTACTTTATAATGTATTGTTGGTGAACATCTTGCAAAATATTTCCTGTGCCGCTGCATTGTGTGTGTTATAGAAAGGGGTGGTGGGAGAGGCTAAACTGAGTGGTCTATTTTTGTATTCCAGCCACAGCTTCTCCACATGAGTCAGTATGAATGACTTTGGAGCTGTGGCTTTTGGCTTGGTGGAAGGAAAGAAGAGTTGCAATATGGAGAGAAGAGATATTACTAGGGATGTGAAAAAATGGGAATGAATAAAGTAATCTCAAAACGAGGGTGTGGAAGACATTTGCTATGTGTCTTATAACATCTCTTTTCTTATTCTGATGAGTCACTGATTTTCATGTAGAGACCCTCAATTTCCCATGCCCTTTCTATGGTAGTTGGGTGGAGCATGAGGCCTGGAACATGTGACCCAGGCCAGGTATAACAGAGACCCAAATCCTGCTGATCATAGAAATTTCGGTCAGTATACAAATAACCTAAGCCAATAAAATCAGAGTGAAACCCATGGCATTTGGAGAAAATATGAAAGAGGATTTCTTTTTATTTTAAAGAAGCTTTAAGTTACAGAAAAGTCATGTACAGAATATAGGGGATTCCCATATACCCAACATCCTTCCTTTTTCTCCTTTCCCCTATTAATAACATTTTATATGTGGATGGTACATTTATTACAATTGATGTAAAAATATTGAAGCATTGCTACTAACCATGGTCACTGATTTACATTATGGTTTACATTTTGGACCAAACACTTTTGTAAACTTTGATGAAATTTAACATGGCCTGTATCCACCATTGCAAGATCATGTAGGACAATTCCAATACCCCCAAAAATGCCGTATGTTCCATCTGTTCTATTCTTCCCTTCCCCTCCCCTCAGGAAACCACCAAGCTCCACTTCTTGAAGAACAAGATTCATAGTTATTTGCAACAACATTGAGGGTTTTACATACTGATCTGTCCTCCCTATTAGGCACTGGCTATGCTTCCAAGAGACTACTGCCCCTTTATTTGAGAACATAGCAGGACTCCCCAGGATGGGCATCCAACACATTCCCATTCATTGTGTGGGACTCCACCCAGTGATACTATGACAGGATGAACACTCACACACTTCCTAGGATCCTGTCCCGGGTGTGCCCTTTCCCACATGCCCCCCATATCTAACACCCTAAACCAGAAACCCTCCCCTGCCATATTTGCCAAAGAACATTCCCAATGTAGACACTGGGGGAATAAAGGGAAGAAAATGTCACTGTACATACAAGAAAACAGATCTTACATTGATGAAAGATATAATGCTAAAATTTTTAAGAAATTTTATTATTTTTTATTATTTCAAAAATGTGGAGAATAGACTGTTGACGGGCCCCTGATACTGATAACTGTACTTATGAACCTTTTCTTTTGAAATTGAAACTTAGCCTCGTGTTTAGGTTGCCTAAGAATTACCTCCTGAGAGCCTCCTTGTTGCTCAAATGTGGCCTCTTTCTAAGCCAAACTCAGCATATAAACGCATTACCTTCCCCCCAGCATGGGGCATGAATCCTGGATATGAGCCTCCCTGGCACCAAAGGATTACTACCAAGCACCAACTAGCAATGTAACTGGAAAAACACCTTGACCAAAAGGGGGAAAAGGTAAAGACAAATGGAGTTTATATGGCTAAGAGACTTCAAAGTGATTCGGGAGGTCACTTCAGAGGTTACACTTACGCATGTCTCAGCAGGACCTCATTGACTGCCACATTGTGCCTCAAATAGCAGGGCTTCTAAGGATTCTGGAGACATCCAGACACTCTAGGCTAGGGTTGATAGCTTGGGAGTTTGGTACCCTGTCATTGGGCCCTACTTTGGAATTTATGCTCTCCAGTTTGACAGAGTTGGACTCAGTTGTGTTTTCCCTACACATAGGTCTTCTGCCCTTTCTATTTGAACCTAAAGTTAGTACTAGAGTTGATGGGTTTATGTTCAAGAGACTCAAATCTTTGGGCTTTCCATGTGCCACTTGGGCCCTGAATCTCAACAGAGTTGCAACACCTACTCTCCAGTTCATTGGACTCACCCAGGACAACTAAAAAGGATGATGATAGACAATGACCATCCCAAGGAAAAGAGAGTATCCACAACTGCAAGCAAGATAGGCCCATCCATCTGCCCCATGGGATCTAAGCCCCCTCTCCATTAGAGGGGAATGGGCATCACCATCCCAGAAACCTCAGGATTGGGGAATGAACAATGGACTAGGGTAGACTTACTGGTATTATACTATAGACTTATTGTTATTCTAACAATGGAAGAACTTTAATCATTGATGTGGAGGCAGTGGCCACTGAAAGTTCTGAGGGGAGGGAGAGGGGAAAAATCGGGGTAATATGGGGGCATTTTTGGGACATTATAATTGCCCTGAATGATGCTGTAATGTTATATACAGGCCATTATATATTTTGTCATAATGTAGAAAATTGTATGGGAGGGAGTTTAAATTATAATATGAACTATTATCCACACTTAGCGGCAATGCTCCAATATGTGTTCATCAATTGTAACAAATGTACCATGCCAATGAAGGATGTTGTTAATGTGGGAAAGTGTGGGGGGTTAGGGAGTGGGGCATATGGGAATCCCCCTACATTTTTCATGTAACATTTATGCAATTTAAGTATCTTTAAATTTTAAAAGTATGTTAAAAAAAAAAAAAAAGAGGAAATCTTTCCCAGTGGAACTTGTATCTGTGAGGATTTGAATATCATGCTGCTGTGGCCATCTGCATTAGTCAGTCAAAGGGGTGCTCATGCAAAATACCAGAAATATATTGGCTTTTATAAAGGGTATATATTTGGGGTAGAAGCTTACAGTTACCAGGCCATAAAGTGTAAGTTACTTCCCTCACCAAAGTCTGTTGCCATGTGTTGGAGCAAGATGGGTGCTGACATCTGCAAGGATTCAGGCTTCCTCTTCCTCTTAAGGTTCCGTGGTCCCAGCTTATTCCAGTCTCAGCTGCGGGCTGTGACAAGTTTTGTCTCTCTCCCAGGGCTCGTTTCTCTCTGGGCTCAGTTGCTCTGCTCTTTCCACAAGGCCAGCTGTAGACTATCAGGCTAAGGACTTGTCTCTTTTCCTGGGACCTCAGCCATGTCTAATGGAGCCTTGTATCCTTCCTCACTTATCTGCTTCTCTGTGTGTTTACTCTCCGGGGCTCTGATATCAAAAAACTCCAACTAACTCCTTTGCCATGTAGTTTTCTCGGTGAGTTCATGCTCACCAAGTGGGCATATCACTTGATATGGCCCAATTAATGCCCTAGTCATAATTTAATCAAGTAAAAGTGAAACCTCTGAATTCAATACAATCTAAGGGTATCGCTAGCCCAGTGGAACAGACCAGTTTACAAACATAATCAGTATTTCTTTTTGGAATTCATCAATATATCAAACTGCCACACCATCTTAACATTATTTGGAGCCCAGGAATGAAGTTCACACAAACAAGAGAGGAGAATGAACTAAACATGTATATAGATCAGTTCTTAGTACCATCAGTCAAGGACCTGAATCCAGCCCTAAACTTGAAATTTTAAACCCCAAATGCTTAAGAAAAAAAAAAAAAAACATTGGCCAGTATGCTTTTGTTTTGTCTTTTTTTTTCTTTTTAAAGATAGTTTAGGTTTGATTTTCTATCACCTACAAGCAAGAAACTAATAATTCAGAGAGGGAGAACAATAATTAGCGTACAAATCCAACAAGAAGTTAGCAAATCAAGACCAGTTCCAGGCAAGTTCCAAGAGATGATCTGAAGCATGGTTTCACAATTGAATTGTAGGATCAGAGTGAAGGTAGAGGACATGGAGAGCAGGTTCCTCCAGAATACATGCTGGGAATAATAGGCCCAGGTCTAAAATATAAAACTGTAAGGAATTGAAGAAATAGACCCTCAGGTACACTACAAGGATCCCAAGCAAGGACTAATTAAGCTGGGGCATGAAGGCAACCTATGCCCTAGGTTAGAAGTGGCAGGTACTTACAAGGTATTGTCACAAATATTTTCAGTCGTGCTGACATGCAATACTGACCCTATTTTGTTTCCAGAAGGGGAAGAATTGGATTTTAGAGGCAAGAACTATTTGGTATTATCTTGGAATAGACAGTGAGATCATGAAGCAGTTTCATGAATACAGGTAACGGAAGGAGGGTAAAACTGAATGCATCAGAAAAAAATATAAGGAGGTTGCTTTTACTTCTGTAGAGATGAAAGGGGTTGGGGAAGGGGAAAGAGAAGAACGAGAGGTAAAAGAGGTTCTGTGAGATTGGGTCCGTGTGGGAGAGCAGAAATTTGCTCGTGGGCTCATTTAAGTCCTCAATGCTTGATGTTCAACCCAAGCTTCTTAGTTGTGCTTTGCTAAAATTCCCTTTTCAAATATACCCCCCAATCACTACTCAGTCTGATTTGCTAATGATTTATGGAGATATTATTCCTTGCTACATTTGCCCAGAATTTATACTTCACTCCTTCCTCATACAGAAGGAGAAGTCCGGAGCACAGGGGCAGACATAAACATGGGTATTCCAATGAATCATGGAAAGGCCTTCGGCAATTTCTATACATGAAATAGAGACTTAAAAGGGTGACATTTTTGTCCTGGTTTTCCTGGGACAATCATGGCTAACTTCTGTTGTCCTGGCAAATTATTGACTGTGTCATCTTTCACTTTTGTATGTGTCCCAGTTTGTACAATAAGGTTATGGACCAAAATTTAAGCCCATCTTATGTGGCTTTTAAGGGGCTGATAGGTGCTTTATTGAGACTCTCACATATGAAGACTTTAACAGAATGAGTTTCCATAATTTCTTAATAATAATCATTGTGTATAATATTTTATCACAACTTTTCTGACATTCAAACTCTTTACTTGTAAAATAGGCAATAATAATACTATGACCCTTTCGGGTTATCAAGGACATATATCCACCCAGTCATTTACTGCTTTACTTATTCTCTCAGTCACTCATTACTTTTTTTTTCTCCCTTTTTTACCAATCCAAACAATTATCAAAAGGCTTTTTCATGCTTGGCAGAATGCTAGGGTATGGGGAAACAAAGGGTTAATCAGAAATGGCCCTTGCCTTCAAGTAACTCCTGGTGTAAAGGAAAGGGAAATGAGTGGAGAAATAAATTGAAATGTGCAGTACACCGAATTTGCAGAACAGAGGATAAAAGAAATAACTGCATTGACTCCAAGATAAATATGTTTGGACAAAAGTCAATATCAATATCAAGGACAAGAACACATATGTCATGGCTAATTTCTTTTTCTTTTATAATTTAACCACAGCTTTCAATGAGTCTCTATTTTACAGTAAAGGGACCCCCTTGCAGGGATCAAGAATTTATTTCCAAAGCACTTATAGATGCAATTGTTCATTGTTTTCTGAACTCTCAAAGAGGAGTATCACCTGGTTATGTCAAATATGACATTGTTTCTAACTTTGATATAAGTCAACACTCCCTGGAGTATATTTTGTGCCATTACTGAAGATGGATTATAAAATAAATAATATCCATCTTCAACTGACCCTCCCCCCCCACTTCTCTAGATCAAATGCTTATGTACAACATACACACACACAGACAGCTAACCAAGGGAATCCAGGGTTGTGATCATGAGGTAACAGCAAATATTGCCTTAATCAGTATTTGGACCATGGAAATGAGAAAAGAGAATCATTTATATGATTCCAGATACATGAAAGAATGTTTTAAATAATTTATCAAAAATGATTAGTACACAAAAAATAAGGGGGAGTATAACCATGGACCAAAGCAGATTTTTTGTTATTGTGGTTATCTTGAGTTAAAGGTGTAACTTGTAATACTGATATATATATATAAAGGTTAGTTCAGGGCAGTTACTCAACATGTTTAAATGAATGAAGAAAATATTGAATGGTGAGATATTGACTTAAGTAGCTTTGCTGCTTTGTAGTGAGGTAAATGTTGTTAAAACTCTAGAAGGCTATATTTCATAATCATTTAAATGGACATGTGAATATGCTTCTTTAAAGATCTTTGTATGTATTTATATTTTAAAAATACTTGACTATTCCTGGGATAAAACAGATGTTTCATAATTGGGAGATATTATGTGGGGTTCATATTTTGACTCTTTTTTTTTTTTTTTTAACATGGAGGGGTTAGAGATTGCAAAGATATTGTGCCAGGGATACAGGCCAAAGTCTAGACCTTCCTTTGGTCTTAGTGTTATATCAGACTAGATTTATCAAAGGGATCACTAAAGGTTAATGTCATGGCCTAAAGCATTTAACTTTCTGTTAAGAAGGCCAGATAAGGAAATGATACCTAGAAACCCAGTGTTTTAAAAGATTATTCTTTTTGGGGGATATTTTACTTTATTTTCTCTCCATTTCCTTTACTTGCTATACTTTGTTATAATATAAAACCTTTTTTTTTTTTTCTTTTAATTAGAGAAGCTGAGAGTTGATTTGACTCCTGGACTTGTCTCCTGCTCCACCTCCCCATCTATCTGTCCCCTTCCCTTTTGCACTCTTTTCAGAAGCTGCGTTGGACTTTTTCTTTGGTCCATGTAGTTTTCTCTGCCTGGAATGGCCTTCCCTATCTTATTCTATTAGCGATGAATTAAAAACTCTTATCTGTCTTTTAAGACACTACTCAAACACTATTCCTTCCACAAAGTGCCCCATAAATCTCTAGGAAAGGACAACCATGGTTTGTGCCGTACAACTGCCTCTGCAATAACCCTTAGTTTCCAGGGAAGCTCCTAGGTGCCCCTGTCTCCTGCTAATGGTGAACTTTTGAAAAATTGTGGTTATTTCTTTCAGTCAATTCTAACACATTCCTTTGTAACCGAATGTTCTTTGAATTGTGAAATAGTAATTTTAATCACTTCTATCCCAAATTTGGCACAGCACATTCAAATATCTTGATGAATGAAGTTGAGTACGTGAATGAATGAGTCACCATTGCAATATAAAGCATGTTTTGAGAGTATAACAATATTCTCATTTTTTAACTACTATTTTTCACTAAATTTAAGACATTAACTGCAAGATGCACCACTATTTTATGTACCACTGTAAAGAAATATACTTCCACTTATACTCTCACAGAGTGCTTTCATAACACTTAGAGTAATTTTCAAAACTTATTTTTAAAAGGTCTTTTAAACTTTTGTAAATTTTTTCATCCCTTTCTCTATACCTGTGTGTTTGTATGTGTGTGCATGTGTATATGTGTGTGAAATGCACTGGAATTAAAGTACTTCTAAAGCATTTTAACATTCAGAGTCCAACACTCCAGAGCTTTTTAAAAAATTTATTCAGAGTAATTGATGTTTGTATTTTATCACTCAGTGTCATCCTCTGTGCCATCAAAAGTGCTGATAATGTTGCATTTTCTAAATGAGGGCTCTACTGCTAACTCTGAGATTTGCTTCTAAGTTGCTGACACCAATTTTGCATTTTTTTTTTTTTTTTTGCTAGCACTTTCTTAATCTTACCAGAAAATGGCACTGGAATGTTTTCAGACAACTCAGATTAATATTCTTCTCTCAAATGGCCATTAAATGGCTTTTTGCCTTAAATATTGGGGGTTACTTTTATCCAGTTATGCCTCCAGGAGTAACTATGGAGAAAGCACATATGCAGGTAATGGCAACTATAGATAGAGTGGAGAAAATACTCTTAACATTGGAATTAGACAGTTTGGGCCTTGATGAGAAACCATGTGACTCATTCTGATTTCAGAAATATTAAAATGTGAAAAAATGTACAGTTTGAATTGATGAAATATAGAAGATATCCTATCTGCAAATCAACATTCTTTTCTATTTCCCTTATTTTTGTTCAGCTTCTAACACTCATCATTTTAAAACAAAGAGGTGTTTGCTTGTTTGTTTTATTTGCTTTCATCTCCTGTTTTTGTCTTAAAGCAGCAGGGTCCCCTAAAGAAATCTTTTTTATTGTACAGTTATCTGAATGGCTCCTTTAAGTTACACAGCTATTTTCCTCCTTGGAGTACATCTGTAAAGTCACTCTTAGCTGTTGAATCTGAAACATTCATGTTTTGCTGAAATATTAAGTTTGGTTTTCTAAGTATATTGGACTTAGATCTCAGTCCCTACAGAGATATTTCTCCCTCCCTTTGTTAAAGTTGAGGTGCAACTGTGGCTTATTCCAGTAAGATGGGTTTACTTTGTAAGTGAAACAAAAAGAAAACAAACAAACAAAAAACCACGTTTTACTCCTTGTTCTTCTTCCTAATTCAGCTAACAAGCAATGTAACCTAAGATCCATGTTCCTCTTCTGTAAGAAAAAGACTTGCTAATAGTATATCTCCCCTGGTCTTGTTAAGTGGCTAAATGAGATAATATGAGGATGCAAAGAACTCAGTACAGGATAATTGCTGCTTCTGCTTTTTGTCTTTTACCTCTCCCCTCCTCCTCCTCCAGCATTGCTCCCCTGTTCTAGACCTAGCTTCAAACTGAAGACTTCAGTTTTACAGTCCTACTGACCTGCTATAAATCTATTGGTTACAACAACCTGCCTGTCAACTAATCCTGTATATATAGATATTGAATTTGGCCTGATGCTGGAATGAATGGTGATTTCTCCCAGCTATAAGCTCCCTGGGCATCTATGAAAGGGAAACCATAAATTCTGTACTCTATCCTTTCTGCAAGCATGTCAATGTTAGACTGATACATGTAATTTCTAATTAACATTGATTAAATGTCCCTAGTTGTAAAATAAGAATCATATTTAAACATGGCCAGAGAAACCTCATAATGTGCTGATAATTTGCTGAAGTCAGATGACTTACCCATGTTATTTAGACAAGTATAGGAAAGCGAGTTCTCTGAGTATAGGAAAGACAATTAATGATAAATAGATACTAAAAATACCACATTTATGTTGTTTTAAGATGTATACAATACTGTAGTCATCATTATTTTTCATGTGTGTGGTCCATATGGAACAATTTTATGTTCATACCAAATATCTGTAAAGACTTTTTTTATGGGTTACTCATCACACATTTCACCAGGCATATTTTAAAAAAAAATATGTAACATCCCCAATTTTTTGACCATAAATTAATCTACATGAGAATTTAAAGAACATAACTCTCAAGATTAGGAAAAAAATATCTCTCACCTGTGGCCAAGCTGGTACAATCTGGATTTTGATGTCATCAAATAGTTTAGAAAAAGCTTCAGTATGCTTTAGAATCCCTGAGTGATTCTGACACAGATGGTCTATGGATATTTTGAGAGAAGTGGTGTATAGCTAGAATAAATATTCTCCTAGTAGAATAATGAGAGAAGTCAAAAGAGAAAGATGAATTCTCATAGCAGCCTATGATACAGACCTAATTATTCCCATTACATAGGCAAGGAAACTGCCTATGAGACATGAGACAATTGAGAAAATCTTAGTTGAGAGTCAATAAATGGAGAAGCCTGGATTCAAAGCCATTTCTTCACAACTCAAAGATTCTGCTCTCCCTATATTGTGTCTCTGACATAGGCTTTAATTAAGACAGAGACAAAGACAAAGACAAAGGCTGTTCTTTTTGCTTTTTTGGAAAAAAAAATTAGAAATAGAAATAGAGATGAGTTGCTGGTCCAGCAACAGCTTGCCAATGGTGCTTTGCCACAGGGTGAGTGTACCACTGGGTTCTAACTAATCAGTTGTCTGCCAGCTCTCCGTGACATCTCTCTGAATTAGCAGAAAGAACCTCGTGCTCCAGTGGAGGTCAGAGCTCTTGGTGCCCGTCTCTCAGCAGGGGAAGGATTGCTGTGGTGAGGAGAGGAGAGAAGCAGATGTTCTCCATGCAGAATTGAGGCAGGCACCTCCAGAGTGTGGCAGAGCGATGCCATCTGCCCTTCTCCAAGTCCCTGGCTCGGCTGCTCCTAAGGAGGGAGGAAAAGCAATTTAGAGTGTTTGTGAGGTCTATTCCTCCTAGTCTAGTACAGTGTTCTCATTAGTCTGAGACCCACCAGGCCCATTTCATTAGTCCAATTCTTAGAAGCATCCATGTGAGATGTGTTGAAGTCTTACAGGAAAGATGCAAATGAGAGAATCTGCTCTATCATCATCAGAGATTTTCTCAAATCCCTGTATTAGGAAAGAGGTATCACTTTTCAGTCATTCAAGAAAATCGTGTACCTATTCTTTGTTTGGAGCTGTTCTTGGGGTGGGGATTCAAAAGTGAATAAGGGACTTCTTGAGATAATAATCTATTGGAGGAAAATTAATTAAATCAAAATAATTAAAAAATAAATAGCTGCAATGAAAGGATGTGTGATGATTACAAATCAGATATGGTGATAGGGAATAATTTGGTGGCATATGTAGATTTCATACTTTTGATAGGATGGACCAGAAAGTCTTCTTTGGGAAAGCAGCGTTTTAATTGAGATCTTTAAAAGATGAGAAAAGCCATTCCTCTGAAGACCTGGGAGAAGAACATTCCAGGCAAAAGAAAAGGCAGCAGTGGGAAGGACTCCGAGGTGGGAAAGAAGGTAGCATCTCCAGGCACTGAGAAAATGTCATTCTGTGGTGTGCAGTTAGCTTTGAAGAGGGACCTCCAGAGGGTGGATGGTCAATTTGGGAAGCCAGACAGGGGCTGACTTGTCGACCACTGTAAGTGTGTGCTAATTGTGTAAACCTTATTGTAGGCCCCTTGAAATAAGACATATGTTTTTAATATGCCTTGTGCCATTTACTAAGAAGTCTGCTAGCAAGAAGAAATGAGAGGGCTGTGCCATCGGCCAGAGACCATCACAACCTCAGTTCTTAACACATTAGTTTTGTGAGTTCTGCTTTATACAGGAATGTAAGCCCAGATCCCTCTCCTCTAAATTTTCAAAATTCTTCTGAAATTCAAATGGGAGGAAAGTCCTTGTACTCACAAGTGAACAACAACTTATACTATCTATTTGAAAAGCGATCCTAGTAAACATTTTGATAGCAAGGGGAATGAAAATGAATAAAAGTAAAATACACATCTAGAAAAGAGTATCCAGATTAGAAAGGAAAGAGAGACACAGGATTCCTTCAGAAGATCAGGGACGTGATGTTGAGGGCGTAAGTGTCCAGGATATTTTTGTAAGTTAAGATATGAACTTTTAGGATATATGCATAAAGATTTTCTAAATTTTATTTTTGTTGGGGCTATGCTTATTTCTCTCATTACTAGGCACAGGCTGTACTAATGTTACCCAGATCATCTTATTTAATCTTTCAAACTTTCAAAGGCAGGTATAATTTTCCCCATATAACGGATTACTTAATTGAGTTTTCCAAGTTTAAGTAACTTCCTCAAGCTCACCCAGATGGCACATGGTAGAAAAGGAACTGAACTCAGTTCTGCCTGATGCTGAACCTATATTTGTTTGTTTGTTTATTGAGATATAATTCACATACCATAAAATTCACCCTTTTAAAGTGTACAGTTCGGCAGCTTTTAGATTAATCACAAGGTTGCACAGCCATCACCACTATACTCTGATCTCCTCTTACTGACCTCATTCCCACACAAACGAAGATAACTGTGGGTTCTTTGGTTTGTTTATTCATTTTGTTTTCTTTTGGGGGGAGAGGGTAGTCATTAGCCAGAGAAAGTATTAAGTAAGATGGCTGGTATATAGCAAGGCAAGGAGAGGAAAGAATTCCAGGCAAAAGAAACTTCTTGACAGATGTAACAAGGCACCAGAGAGTCAGGGCACCTGTCGGTAATTCCCAATTGCTTGAGGATGGCTGAGCTTTGAGAATATGCACAAAAGGCTATTTATATTAGCTTTTTCAATTTTTCTTTCTCAATCTATTTCAGTCTCTAAAACACAATATTTCTATTAGTCTCTCTGTCTTGCACAAACGCACACTGAGTTTGCACAATTGCATGAATAATATATATTTTGAATAGTAAAGGCTGGCGTATTTATTAAAATTTTGTTTAAAAAAGAGTTTGAGTTAGTTGTTGTGATAAACCAAGCAATGTTTCTATATCCCACAGGGTTGAGGCAGCATAAAGTAGTTGAAAGGACATGAACTGTTGAGTAATATTGTCTTGAATTTAGATCCTGAATCTGCCACTGACCAAATGTCTAAGCTTAACACTTGTGTCTTGTTTTATTATCTGTAAAATGAGAATAATAAAACAGCTACCAGGCAAACCTTCTGTATGAATGATATGAAATCACCTTGTCAGGAATCCTAAGGCTTTTTTTATGGACCTTGTAAATTTATGCAAAATATTATATTTATATGCATTTTGGGAGGAAAATGGGCATAAACCATATAAGATTTGTCAGGTTGTCTAAGCCATTGATCTCAAAGTACCAAGTCTAAAAACAAATGCCATAAATAGTTAAGTTCCTGATTCCTTTGCCTTGAAAATATTATATTTATGATTTTTCAAACAGTAAATATGTATTTTTATTTTTATTGGAGATACAGTCAGGGTAAATTACTAATTGATCTCCCAATAACCACAATAACTAAAAATTGTCATATAAGGTGGAATGGAGGCAGGTATTCAGAATTCTAGTAAGGCGGATTTATTCATCAGACATAGAAGTATAGTACAGTATGTTGGTTCACCTCTTGGTCTTCAGGATCACCCAATCTGAATTCAACATTTGGTTATGTCCATGACAGCAGCTCGCATTTATGTAAATGTTATAGCTAGTAACTGATAAACGAGATTCTGGATGCAATTGACATTTTAAAAATTGATTTCTTATTTAAAGTCTGATGAGTGGCTAAGGGAGTTTGTGGGGTGGGGAAGGTGCCTTCCCTAATCAATACATGACCCAGGCTCTTAATATTTTGTGGCCCTACAAGTCTCCAATGGTTTTGGTGGCTTCTCTATTCAGCCAGTAATCAAGAAAGGGCCCATATGGAAGAGCACTGACTTCTTTACTTCTTGACCTGAAAGATCTCATGCCAATTCTGCCCACATTCCATTGGCCAGAATTTAATTCCAGGAAAGTTGAAAATTGTAGTCTAGTACCCAACAACAAAAAAGAAACTGGATTTTGATGAACTCATAGTGTACTCAGTCACACTGGCTTTGTGGGATTGAGCATGTCATTTCATTTTTGCTTTCTGCCTCAATTGTCCTATCTGCATAAATAAAGTGTTTAATACTTTCTCCAAGTATCTCCAACATTTGATGTACTGATCAATGTAAAGCTTTCACACCTTTCCTCACAAAATGTAAGTGTTCAATAAATGTTTGCTTTCACTATTTAGATTATCCTTCCTACAGAAGCCAGAAGCACCTTTAGTGAAGGAAGTTAATGCTGTCTGGGTGAATACAGGGCTTTCATCAGCAATGATTCAAAGAAAGTCAATGCTTCAAAAGACTTCCATTAAAAAAAAAAAAAAAGAAAAAAAAACAACTCCTGATGTCTAATGCTTAAAGGGAGACTCTGATGATCTCTTGCTTAAGCTCAAATTCAAGTTTGTCTAGAACTCTTGGGATGAGAAAGAATGGGACCAAATTTTATCCTTTGATAAATTGGTTGTCACCTGGCCTAATTGTTCCAGGAACCATTAAATGTGGATTGAATTATAGCCCAAATGCTTTTCCATTCTGTTTTGTGGTTTATAACTTTGTCACCATCTGCAGGTACCTGACTGCTGAATGAAGAAAATATATCCCAGCACCCACCCGAAATCAAATGACTTGTTACCAGAGATCATTCTGATTTCTCAAAATGTCATCTGGGTACAGTTTAAAGGATATAAAATGCAGGCACATTTTACCCTGGCAATTTCAAATAGAAGCAAATGCTTGCAAGACATATTTTGATCTGGAACAGCAGAGCAATCTTTGCTTTTGAGTGCTTTTGTTTGTATAATCCCCTTCCTCTTTCTCTTCTTTTTGATGTCCTTCCTTCCCAAGTAATCAGTTATTAGACCTTCAAATCACACTTTGAACATCTAATCATCCTAAAATAGATATACAAGATTGAGGGCCATTTAGCAAATCGTAGGGGGAAAAAAGCCTTTAAACTCACTGTGAGATATTAATGCTCAGAATTAGAATCAAGACTTAGAAAGCCAGAACTCTATTAGAATAATTTTCTTTATGGGTAACAGAAGCTTGACTTCCACAGTAAAGTGGGTTCCATGCGGATGGAATGATCTGGAGAGTTTTAGAGACAAGAAAAATATTTGATGAGAATGGCCCAACTGCCATTGTGGAATGAGAGCTCCACACATTTTATTCTAACAATAACCCATATTGATTTAAGTTCTGCTTTGGACAAAGTGCCTTGCTACAAATTTTTTATACCCACTGTCTTGAATATTCACAGTAATCCCATAGAATGCATTTTATGATTCCATTCCATAGATGATGAAACAAAGGCTTAGAGAAGTTTGCAAATTTGAGTTTGCCCAAATTGACACAGTTGTCATGTGGCAGAGCCAGGGTTTGATTACAGATTTTTCTGACCTCAAAGCCTTCACTTCTATTATTGCTAGCAAAAAGAAAAACAGATATAGCAAGTCTTCTGCTTCTACTTCATTTTTAAATTTTCTCTGCACTTAGACCCTAGAGAAATGTATGTGTATGCGTGTGTGTGTGTATGTGCCTGTCTCTAAGCACAACTTTGAAACTGCTCTTCAGTTATTTGTTTTCTCTATCAATATTGACACACTGTTGGACAAGTAGTGAGCTGTCAGGGCACTTTCAACCTGTTATAGTGGGAAGAATTACCTCTAGCTTCAGAAATTGAAGTCAGTTCCTTTGATATCTTCACATTTTCCTCCCTCCACAGCAGAGGGAACCACAATCCTTTAGTTTGTGTTTAGTCATTTACTTGTTTTCCTTTATACTTTTACTATTTATGTATAGATAACTTAATGTTGATTAGTTCTGACTATATTTTAGGTATCTTTCTGCATGTGTTTGCTTAACATTATGCTTTTCAACTTCACACATGTTGAAACATGTAGGGTTATTCATTTCTGCTGCTGTGTAGAGTACCATTGTATAAATATATTGCATTTAATTATATGTTTTATTGTCAATGTACATTTGGGTACTCTGCAATGACTGGAACAGTAAATGACTCTCAGTCATTTACTGTTGCAAAGAGTACTACCATGAACATTTGTCTACATATATTGTGCATATGCACAAGTGTTTCTCTAGTGTATATACACAGGGATAGAATTGCTGGGGTATAGCCTGTGAAAATTTACCTTTACTAGGTAATGTTAAATTGTTTTCCAATGTAATTATACTAATTTACACTCCTCCCAGCAGTGTGTGGGAGCTGCTTTTTTCCTAAATCCTCAACAGTTGATCATCATTGCATATTTTATATATTTTGCCAATTTAGTAAATGTGAAATTCAGTCTCTCTCTGAAGACACTGATAGTCATATCTAAATTTTCTTCTCCTTTTGTTCTGTTTCTTCTGAGTTGCTTTTTCTGTTTTCCCTCTAGCCTGTCTGTCTTTATCGGCTTTATTTGTTTTGTTTTATGTCTCACATGTTAGAGAATGTTCACAATTGTCTGGTGATTATTGGCTTTTTCTCATATTAAGAGTAGGGCATTGAAAAAGCTGATGGGATACCCTGGGAGGGGCTTATTTAATGTAGGCCACACTGGGGATGTTGCAGTTCGTCCATTTCTCTGGGAAATGTCTGATGTATGTAGTTTTACCTTTTTCACCTAAGCTGGGCAGATTCCAGAGAGAAGGCACTTATAATCACCAGCTTGGCGACAAAACTTGAAAGCTATTGGAGAAAGGGCTGGGGAAAGCTCTTAAAATTCAGTAAGCAAGCTTCTACTGAATCACCACCCCTCTCCATTAGTAGTAAACCATTTGGTGTCTTCATCTGTTTTCTTTGTCCTTGTGAGTTTATGCCTTTTTTTTTTTTGTCCCTTTATTGATACTGTAGAAGTCTTTGAGAAAGAAAAGAACTTCAAGCATGTGTTAAATTAGCTAACTTCAAACAAAAATTCCCTCATCATGATTTTAATTTGCATTTCCTTGATTATCAATAAGGTTGAGTGAATATAGGTATACACATCATTTCTCTTCTGTTAAATGCCTAGCCATATATTTTGTACATTTTCAAAAAATCAGTTGTCTTTTTATATATCTGTAGTTATTCTTTGTAAATTGTAGTACTAATCCTTTGTTATTATATATGCTGCCAAAGAGATGCTCTTTAACAATCTCACATAATGAAAGAATGTACTAATGGATAACCATAACTACCATAGCTACCACTTATTACATCTCATCTTTTCAACAATGGTACAAGGAAGGTGGAATTATCTCTACTTTTATATAAGCAACTGAGGTTCAGAAATGTTTGCCAGGTACTCCCAGTTTGTTTGATAGATGAGAGTCTAAAACCCAAATCTAAAATCACCCTATTTCAACTATTTCAATATCTGCTACTCTCAGGGAGAGTAAAGTACTAGGCCATGTCTTTTTGTGAATGGTATTTGAATTACAAACAAGTAACAAATGCATTAGAGCTCTAAAATAAAATTTCAGGATAAATGATAGTTTTTGGTTTGTTTTTCTGTTGTTGTTATTTAAAAACAAGGATCATAAATCTTATTTTGCTCAGCTATAACTTATCTGCTATCAAAATTCAAGTTCACAAATTGGAAATTTTGATAGGTAAATAAGACAAGGAAGTAGGTATTAAGCAGATGTGGTCTAACTTATGCTTGGTGCTTTTATTTTTTATTATTATTTAATTCTCTCAGACTCTCCTAGCACTTCCTAACTATTACTTTAATACTATGTCAAATATGTTAAACAAGTCTTGGAAATCAGACTTGTATAAAAAACGCTTAGTTTTTGCATGTTTTGTTTGGGCTGTGCTAATGAAGAAGCTTTTATAAAGTGTGAAGAATATATAAAGAAAAATTCCTTGGTAAGCTAAAATCAATAGCCATTTTAATAAAAACAAAAAGTTTTCTTTTATGGCATGTTGTAGGACATGTGGATGGGAGTTGAGGGCAGAAAATTTTAAAGAGCAGAAAATGCTTTCAGTGTTTTCTTTGAAAGCACAAATATTTTCCCAGATGTATAAGGCATGAAACAAGTCAGACCCAAATTGGTATTCCCAGACCAATGCAATGGCATTTCAAAAATGTTTTCCACAGAGAATACACCAGAATCACAACTAGGATGTGAGAGTACAGATGAAAGGGTAATTATCCACTAAAGCGATATACCACATGTTGTTTCTGAAAATGGAAAGGGCTTCTGAGAACTCTGCCCTTGATCATCTTACCCTGTTGGAAAGGGGCATGTTATATTTGGAAAACATAAGATATTGAGGCAGAATTCATTCTCTCCCCTATTTTACCTCATTAGAGGTTTTATGAGTTTGGGGAAGGTCAATCAATTTCTTTGAGCCACAATTTCTTTACCTGTAAAGTAAGAATCAAATCACTGTAAGAATCAAATTATATAATTATTGCTTTGTAAGCAATAAAATAGTGCACCAATTAGGTTATCATTAGTACTTTGATTCATTAATCTCTATTGCTAATTATATTGTATCAAGTGAATTTTGCTATAAGGGTTTAAATATTTGCCACCTACATGACTCAGTAATTCTGCATAATGGCTCAAAATCATGGCATCCCTTAAATGTCAGGGAGGCATTGTGCTAGACAGAAAAAGAGACAGACTATGAGTCCTACAGACCAGGATTTACCTCTTATTCTTTTGCCTACAAGATGTGTCCTTGGACAAGTTGCTGAATCACTCTGATTTCTGGTTTCCTCATTTGTAAAATAGGGGTACTCATTTCTACTTCCAAGTACCATAATGATTGAAAAAAATGATAAACACTAATCACATTATAAATTTCTGAAACTTATTAGATTGTCAGTAATTATAACTCCTGTTCTTTCCCTCAAACCTATTCCACTCTTAATAGGGTTGAATGATAAAAAAATTTTTGAGTGACTCCTATGTGTCTCTCAGATGAAGAACTATGCCTTAGGCAGACACCAGAATTTGGAAAGAAGGGTAGTTTGCTGACTAATTGAGAATGGCTAAGTACTCTACATAGATATGGCCATGTTATATGCAAATAATAAAGTCCAAATGCTATCTGATATGTTACTGATATTTATTTCTTAAAGAATTGTTGAGAACTTCAGCAACTATAGTTAAGAGACCCTCTCTATTTGGGTCCTTGTTATCATTCATTAGTCGGGTGTAACTGATTGTGGTGGATTAAATTGTGTACCCCAGTTTGGGCATGTTTTTCGTCTTGGTCCTCATTTTGGTGGGTGTGGAAACATTGCAAATAAGATATCTTCAGTTAAGTATGGCCCAGCTGGATCAGATTGGGCTTTAATCCAGGTTACTGAAATCCTTTATAAGCAGTGTGACAGTCATATGGAGAAAGAAGCTATTGGAAAGGCAAGAAGCTAGAAGTCAGTGGAAGCTGGAAGAGGAATGAGAAGATATGGCCATGTGCATTGCAATGTGATAGAAAAGCCAAGGAACCCCAAAGATTGCTGCCAGACTGAATATACTGATTATAGGAGGAAGCAAATCATCTAGCCTCTGAAACGGTAAGTCAATAAAGTCCTTTTGCTAAGCCAACTCATCAACCCATTTCATTGTATTTGTTTTAGCAGCTAGGAAACTAAAATAGTTTTTGGTTCCAGAAGTGGGGTGTTGTTATGACCAATACCTAAAAATGTGGAAACAGCTTTGGAATTGGGCAATAGAGGCTGGAAGAATTGTGATCTGCTGGATAGAAAACACCCACATTGTAGTAGAGACTGTTGGTAGAAATATGGACATTAAAGGTACTTCTGATGAGACCTTAGAAGGAGATGATGAATGTGTTATTGGAAATTAGAAGACAGGTGATCTTTGGTATAAGGTGGCAAAATCATGTTCTCCTGTTGGATGGAAGTCATAAATTGAAATCGATTAGCTTGGATATTTAGTTGAGAAGATTGTCAAGCCAAGTATGGAAGTTGCAGCTTGATTTCTCCTTGTAGCTTACAGTAAAATGCAAGAGGAAAAGAATAAGCTGAGAATTAAACTCTTAAGCACAAAAGAACCAGCAATTAATGATTTGGAAAATTCTCAGCCTATCCAGGTAGCATGCTCTGAGACTAGGGCCAGAGTTGCTCTATCAGAGACCTCCCTGAGCTTTCAGGAAGTGAGTCACCAGAGAACAGGGTTGCATGTGAAGATTTATCTGAACAACTCTTTGCAAAAGAGGGTGTGGCTGAACATGGATTCAGGCAACCATTTCAGTGGAAGTCAGGATTGGAAATGCAGTTATATAAGAAGGATCTGGAGAAAGTTCTATTGTCTGAAGGTCTGACCCACCTGAACTACACACAAAGCTGAAAAGATTTTTGCAAAATTTGTATGCACATAACCACTCTCTTACTGGACTGAAACAGACACAGAAGGGACCAATTGAAGGAAGAATGTTTCCAAGGACAGAATGATGGATGCAAAGGTCTAGAATGAAAAGGTCTTCTTGGGCCAAGAAAGCAGGCTCACCCATGTGTGTGGAAAGGGTGGGTCAGGAAAAGGCAGGTCTGTCCCTGTGCTGAGAGGGCACAGGCCATCTGCTCCAGCTCTTGGAGGGTCAGGTCTTAAACCTCACTGTTCAGGGAGAGTGCCATAACCCCAGTTCTCAGAGATGATGGGGCCTGTGTCCTGGTACTCATGGAAAGCTTGACCACCATCAGAGAGGATGAGGCCTATACTCCAGTGTTCAGTGGAGCTGCTACTCCATGAGACCCAGAGAAGAAAATATCAAACCATAGAGGACTCTCAGATTTTAAAATCTGATGGAGTTACCCTGGTGGGTTTTAGACTTGTTTGGAACCTGTGAACCCTGTTTTCCTTCCAGTATTTCCCTTCTGTAAATGGGAATGTTTATCCTAAGCTTTTCCCTCCATTGTATATTCAAAGCATATATCTTGTTTTCTAGGTGTCACAGGTCTTTCAGACAAAGGAATTTTGCTCTAGGATGGACCCCACTTATACCTGATTTTAATGAGACTTTGTATTTAGCATTGTTACTATATGACTTAAGGCTTTGATATGTTGTGTTGGAATTAATGTATTTTGCAAGTGGGAAGAACATGTCTTTTTTGGCATCCAGAGGGTGGATTGTGATAGATTGAACTGTGTACCTGTGGCAGTTTGTGATTATTTTATGAATTCCAAAAAGAGAAATACTATGTTTATAAACTAATATTTTTCTCTGGGTGTGGTACACTTTGACTGCATTAGATTCAGTTGAGGGGATTTTTTTTTTTTTTTTTTGTGCCTGATGTTCTTTTTTTTTTTTTTTATTATGGGTAAAAATCAAAATTCTCACAATACATACAAACATTTGCAAAATGCTATATAAATATATATGCATATATGTGTATTTGCTTACAAAAATGTTATATATATATATATATACATATATTTTAAGAGGTGCTTAGATTACCCAAAATATTACACGGAATCCACTGGGATTCCCATGTTGCCCACCTCCCACACGTCCCACCACATCCCACACAAACATCTCCCACAGTGTGGCCCACCACCCTCAATGAACTTACACATCCTGGAGCCTTGCCACCAACCATAGACCACAGTTCACACTGTAGACCACACTCTCTCCCACTCAGTTCTGAGTGGTGTGTGCTGATTTAAAATGGCCTACATCCGTTGCAACAACAGTACTCAGGACAACCTCCAACTCCCAAAGAAGCCCCTGTATTTCAACCGCTCATCCCCTCCCTACCCCAAAAGTGTCAAGTGGCCACTGGCTCCACCTCATTGTTACAACTTCTTGCATTGCTAGAATCACCATATGTGAACAAGAGAATACCATCAAGTCCACTCTAGTCCATAGTTCTTCCCCCAATCCTGAGGGGACTGGGATGGTGATGTCCACTCCAACTCCAAGTGAGAGAGGGCTTATATCCCATGGATATGGTGGGTGGGATGATCC